>JANHQD010002934.1:13713-32107 GCA_024721195.1 Marasmius sp. AFHP31
CCACAAACACATTGATGCATCGACAACAACATCGACCACGACTTCTCAAAAATTCCCCCGCATGACCTAGGACCTTTTTGAAGGACATCAAGCTCGATTTTGAGGAGCCTCCGATGGAGTTCAATCTACCCAATCATGCCTCCTCGAAAATGTTGACCAGATGCTGATAGCGTGACTGTGTAAAAACATTCTGTGTGTATAAAGGCTCCGTCCGGAAATCATGCTAGAGGAGAACGTGTGCGAAGGCCCGAGTTTTTGAGCCCAGATCTTCGACGTCGGGCATCCTTGGGATTTGGATACGATGGCCAAACCGTGCGGTCAGGGCTCGAGGGACGCCATATTCTCAGGTTCAGATGGAAGAGGCGGCTCTACGTCGAGTGTGGTGCGTTATTATATGTTTTGCTGTGAATGGTCGTTGCGAGTTGATTACAGCGTCCTAGCCTGGGTCGAGAAGTGAAGAGCAGAGTTTGTTGCTCCCTCTTGTACCAATTTGCGGCAAATCAAAAGCCTCTCTGATGCACTCCTGCCTTACCGCATCCCTCAGAGCCCCTCAGAGTCATGCGGTGCAGCGTCTTGCAGCGTGCCAGAGCGTGCTCATGCGGTACGTAGTTACCGGCGCCGTTTCTATGAAAATTGTCAACAAGGACTACAAGGACTACGGGAAACCACCCTCTGGCCTCCTCTGGCTTTCCCTGGATCAACTCTCAAGCTTTTCGATCTTGGAGGATGGATGTTGTACATGCAATGTCCATATGTATCCGATGAGGGTGCGTTCCCTGTACACCTTAACGAGAGCGTGTCCTTGATAATTGACGCGTTTTATTAGCCTCAAATCTGCGGATCACGTCAAGCGTCTGAACTGCTGTTGAGCCCTGTTGCTCCATGATCATTTCGGATCACCGACAATTAGATAATTAGTACGGCTCAGCGAGTCCCTACTGCAAGGTACAAACCACCTTGCGTAGATCGCTGTTTAATGCGATCTTCAAGTCCAGAAGGTTACACGCTCGTGAACTCATTCTCAGCATGGCGATTTTGACACCAGCCTTCAAGAGGCCAGCACAATAACACCGAACCACAGAAGTTCCCCGGACCCTGATACCTCCGATGAAACGGCCCACTGCAATGATGTTTGAAATACCTCGTTCGCCTATCATGGAACTTTTGCATCTGGAGATATCGCCTTTTCCTTATGCCGAACGGAGGGCGTATATAAAGGTCGTGAGTCTGTCCCTGTTTCCTCAGCCCGGTTGCTCACTTCGTTTCTGACCCGTCCATCCTTCGACTACTTCCTTTCCCCTCTTTTTCTAGTCCTACTAAGAGCTCGGTCTCTTGTATCTTGTCACCTTATCCAGTACACACTCCTTACCTCATCATGCGTGCCTTCTTCGCTCTTTTCGTCGTCTTCTTGTCGTTCTCCGAGGTCGCGTTCGCTACCGTTTCCCGAGCGGTAGGCGTCTCCTTGCTCCACGTACTGGCCTCAGCAACTGAAGTTTCTGGTCTAGGACGTTCATTCCAGCGAAGTCGTAAGGCGTTCCAAGTCAATCGCGGAAGCTCGTCCACCGCAACCTGCGGTCCTCGCCCGAGCGAGCTCGAAAAAGACTGCTAAGAAAGTGGTGCGTATCAGACTTGCTCTTGCCTCCGCGCAGAGAACTAATGGAGACGGATTGGGATTCAAGGCCAAGGCGCAGAAGAAGACCGCTGTAAAAACCCCGAAGAAGGCTGCCGACGCGAAGAAGAAAGCAGACAAGGACGCCGCTAAGGCAGCCAAGAAGGCCAAGGAGGATGAGGAGAAGGCCGCCAAGAAGGCTGAAAAGGAGGCCGAGAAAGCTAATAAGCAGGCCGAGAAGGATGCTGAGGCGTCGAACTCGTCCTCCAGTGGCGGTGGGATTATAGCGGGCTCCACCTCCGGTACTGATACGACTACCGAACCCACTGGGACCGAGGATGGCTCTGTCGTTGATGACGAGACTAAGTCTACGAAGGAAACTGAAACCTCCACCGATGTAAGATTCATCCTTCCATGCTAGAACCGCGCCTGACATGAAGACAACTTTATCTTCAGGCAGACGATGCTGTCGTCGATGACAAAACTAAGTCTTCGAAGAAGACTACTGCCTCTACTGATGTAAGACTATCGTTCTCCTTAGAAATGCGACCACATATCGACATAACTTCTTTTCCAGCCGGACGATGAAGTCGTTGAGGACGAAACTGTAGAAGAAGAGGCTTTAGCCGACGACGAGGATGAGAGCGCCTTGAAGACAAGAGAACTCGATGACGAAGTGAGTCACCATATGTTGTTTCCATATCCGTTAGACCTGACGACCCCCGGACGTACCAAAGGAGATTATCGAGGCTGCTATCCAGGAGGAACTATACCGGAGGATGGTTGAAGTCGATGCTGAAGATGCAGATGCCGAAGAGGTGAAGAGTTTGCCAGATCCTCAATATCCATCTGCTCATTAACCATTTTCAGGTTGACGCCGAAGAGGAAGACCTCGTCACGCGAATTGTTGAAGAAGACGTCACAGACACTGAAGAGGAGACCGTCTACGAGAAGCGCTCGGAAGAAGCTGCACCAGTCGACGATGAGGACGAGGAAGAGTCCCTTGAGCCCGTCCACATCCACGAGCGCACGACCCGCTTCAAGAGACAGGAGGAGTTTTGCTAAGTTACGAGCGACGCAAGGAGGACTTTGCGGAAGGAATGGAGGCCAACCAGGCGTTCATTACAACGAAGTTTTTTGTAGATCTCATTAGCAAACCAACATGCTACAAGGTCGGGCTTGGTCCTGATCTAGTCATTTCAAACCATACGACATCGAAAGTTGACGAAAGTCAGAAGTGCTGTAGTGTTGATACGGACTCCCCTTACAGAGCTATAGGCAAGGCCGCTCGCCATTGTCTCGTGATTACACAACCTAGAGATCATACTCGACTCTTGAGCGTGGTTGATGGCTATGGGTCCAATGCGGCTCCGTCATGGCGCTGTGATGCGCTCTTCCCACGGTCCTGTTCTCCCCCTCGACGGCCATCACAAGTCAGAACACGGACCTTTCGAAAGATCTTCGTTCGTTAGAAGAATCAAATCAAACAGCCACTACTTGCCTCAAGATTTGCATGCCTCCAAAACCGCAAATGACACAGCCTGGCTACTGAAAAGGGTGGTTCACTGCTTTCATCTCGACTCCTTAGCTGAGCTCGCAGTCAGAAGGTGGGCTTATAGAAGACGACAGCAGGCCGAGAAAGCTCTTTGATGACCACGGTGAGATGTTCATATCACTCGAGGGTGGTCTTGTTTTACACCTGTAACGCATAGGTTGCCCGAATGCTATATGCTACACCGGTACCTCCCAAACTCTAACACAAGAGATGCTGTACAATCTTCTGGTATCATGAATCATGATCATCTCGGTCAATAATGGAGAGCTTTATGCACCCGTGCTCTCCATGATTATCTCGGGAGCCCGACGGTATCGTTGGAGAGGGTCGAGTACACCCTTCGAGTTAGGTGAAAGGTAGGTGAGCGACAAGAATTGGCACCTTCCTCGTACTATCCCATCCTGATTGTTTCCTTGACCTTGTCATGGGATTTCTGCCAAATTGAATCTTATTCAAGAATCGAAAATACCGCCGAGTCCGACCTAAACTAAGCCAGGTACCAGACGGGCCGAGATCAACGTCGCTTGCCACTGCCTACTGCCTTCGCAGTTATCATTCTTGCAAGTTAGATCGTTGTTCCTGTACCTGCCATCGCAATTTGGAGCTCGCGATGCCCCCCGTTTCACCGGTAAGCCAATCGCGCCTCCAGCTCCTGATGCCTTTCGCTGACTTCTCAATTGATACTATCAGCCTATTCATCTTTCGGGGACATCGTTCTTGCCCGGATCACCGCTCAAACTGAGGTGATAGAGCGTGTCTCCGTCACATGCGGGTCCTACTGGAAGTTATAAATGCTAGCTTGGAATCGTCTTGTTTCCTCAGCCTGGTTGCTCACTTCGTTTCTATCCCTCTCTTTTCGTTCTTCCTCTTTCATTATCTTCATCTTCTGAACCTCGTTCTTTGATCTTTCACCTTCTAAACACTTTCCTTTTTTCGTCATGCGTGCTTTCTTCACCTTGTTTGTCTTATTTGTGTCCTTCTCCGACGTCGCCTTTTCTCGACCTATCGCGGTGAGCTCCACTCATTGTGTCATCTCGATTGGCGTCGATTAACGAACAACTTTATTTAGGATACTGCGTCGACAGCTATCGCCAGGCGCATCGACTCCGCTTCGGAGAATTATCTAGCTGATTCTCTCCGGCGCGAGTCCAAGCCTGTTCTGTTATCCAGAGCGGCGAAAAAGGGGGCCAAGAAATCGGCGCCGAAGAAGATCACTCCTCTCAAGAAGCCAGTTAAGAAACCCTCAACCCCGCCGAAGAAGCCTGTCAAAGTTCCGCCGCCTGGCAAGCCCAAAACTAGCAAGAAAGCCTCCCCTACGTCCGTCGCCGCCACCTCAGTGAAGGCGACTTCAGCCATAACGACACCCACCAAAAGCGCCTCTGCGGTAAAGACATCTGGAAGCGCGTCTTCGGTCAAAGCTTCGGCAAGTGCAAGTGCAAGTGTCTCTTCAGTACAGACGACTCGCGCTTCCGCGAGTGCTATCTCGTCTGCCGCTCCCCCGGAGTCTACGGTCAGTCCCTTTGACTTCTGTCTTTCGTCGGTATGGTGCTGACATTTTTCTGCAACCCAAGGGCACGGAATCTACTGGTACTGGGGTCAACGATCCAGTCGGAGGGGGAGGCATTGGGGGCGGTGTCTTTGACCCAACTGGAACCGGGGTCTTCGACTCAACCGGAACGGGAGGTGTCGAAGAGGGCACTGAGGACGGTACCGTTGACGTAAGCCTTTCGCAATAATGTTTTACTGGGGGCTTCTCGCTCATAGTTTGTGTTCTGCTTCTTAGGAGTCTGGTGAGGTCGTTGAAGAAGGGACCGACGAAACTATCGAAGATGGAACTAACGCTGAGGTGAGTGATGCTCCATTTGCTGTGCATGGCAATTATATCGAACTCTGAGCTCTGCAGGATTCCGGGGAGGTTGTTGATGATGGGGAAGTTGTCGAGGACGGGGAAACTGTCGAGGATGGGGAAGGTGTTGAGGATGGATCTGAAGACGGCACGACCATCGATGTGAGTTCCTTATCATCGTAGATCTACTGGTCGGAGTAGCATCACTAATGGTCACTTTCGCACATAGGAATCTGCCGAAACCGAAGAAAGTAGCGGTTCAGAGACCACATCCGAGGACAAAACTGACGTCAAGAAGGTAGGTAACCCCAATTTACGTTGTGGAGACAGCGCTCTTATCCTCGTCTCTCAATCTCATAGGGCGTATCGAAAGGACCTTTGCCATCGAAAGCGGGCAAAAAGGCTGTTCTCAGAAGACAAGAGGATTTCGCTTGAACGAGCGGACATGGGTTCCAAGATTCGGGATAGAATATCACTGAACGAAGTACTACTAGTGGATACCCATTGCTCGGTCCAATATATCCACTCGTTCAATCGCATCACCCTAATTCGCAGCTTTCCCTCAGATACAACACGATGCTTGTGGATGTGGGTTCCTCGGCGGGCGGTGCAAGATCTTGACTAAGAGCTGGCGACTGGCGTCGCCGGAAGTTTCCAAACTCTCGATGAACTTTAATGATTGTGGAATGCTCAGCAAAAGACGTCTCTGTGCAACACCTCGACAGCGACATTATACCATCCCTGGCAGACCAGAAGGAGAGTCTCTTTCTGCATAATGATCTGTTCGTAAACGTGAACGTGGGGCGCAGTGGTGGATCCATAGTTCAACGACTCTGAGGGTACAATCATGTGGCCGAAGATTTCCAACAGTATTTCGTGGGGTATACTAGGGCGATACCGGCTGCTTAACGGGCCTTCCATCTCAATATCGACGTCGGAACTGTCGGTGAGCTGAATTATAGTCAATCATGCGGTCTTGAAGGAGATACATGAAGCTCTCACCGGCTGCAACCTGTTTTCCTGATGATGGAAGGCCGTCTGTGTTCCAACCGAAGCATACAATGTAACGGTAGAGCGTGGGCGACCTGGGGCAAAAATCCGATCAGGTATAGAAAGCTGTATTGAGGGGTAGTCACGTACTGTCTAAGATAACGTGTATTGATTCTTTGTCCAAAGGTAGAACAATCGCCTTCCCAGCCACAGCAAGTTGAGGCCACTCCCAACGACTCGATTCCAAATCTCTTAGCCTCCCCGCGGAACTGGCTATCTCCTTGTTTGGTGCGATTGGGACTGGAAACTTTGGCTTTGAAACAACTTAGTGTGCCGATAGGCCTTTAAGAAAAAGTGGTAGATTAAGCACCATGAATGCTCGAAAGAGCCGAAGATCGCTGACTGTGCAGCAAATGAACGTGTTGTCGGGATTTCTGGTATGAATTCCTAGTCCAAACCTTGAAAGCACTTCGAAAGGGTATCTGTATAGTTAATGCCTCGAGCGAGAATGCTGATGTGTTGATTTATCCGGAAGATATTGATCGGAGCGACGGGATAGCGGGCGAGTAGACCGTTCGACATGACCGTCGCGGTCGAAAGAGCAAACCGGACCCGAGTCAATCAGATCCGCGCCGAGAGTCCGATTGGCGCTCGTTGTCGTTCTTGTTTCCTGCCGTCACCTTCGGTTTTGCTCAACTCGACCTCGCTACCTAGCTTATCTCGGTCTTCAACGTTCGACCTGAAAACCTGGAATGGGGACAACTCTCTGCGCCCGTTGCCAAGGAATTTAATCAAATGTCGCCTATTTGGTATGTTCACGTAGATTCTTGGGCCTCATACTTACAGAAATACTTTGTAGAAATAATATTTCCCGTTATTGGTGGGGAGCATAAGCCAGAAGTCGTCAATCAGACGATAGCGCGAACCTGATTATCAGGTAGATGGCCTGTGAGGTCCGTGCAAAGGCTGTGTAAATGATAGAGTCTTGACCTCGATCAGACCTAAAAGCGCTGTAAAACGGCTGTGGGTCCAAGGTTCGTTGATTATTGTCTACGCAGTAGGTGTTAGTGTTATTTTTGATGAATCCCTCGTTTTCCGCAGTACGCCACTGGGTGTTCGACTGCGCGACCTTGATGAAACGATTGAAAGCTGTCACAGGACTCGACGACCCCAACTACCCCTACCTATACTGCTCAAACTTCACCGCCACCATAGTCTTTGCCGCCCTATCCGGCCTCTCAACTCTCCTCCGCCTCATCCAAGCCATCACCGCAAACCATTCTGCTGGGTGATCGAGCTCTCTCCCGGTACGATATCGGTTCAGGAGTCCCTTCTCAACTCCTCGTACAGCTGGTGCCCCTGTTATGGACCATATATGGTATCCGGAGGGGTGGTTCATTATTCTATACCGGAAAAGGGTGAGTACAAGGGAGGACGATAGCTTGTTTTTTATGCTTCTGGATCTTTTGTGAGTGGTTTTCCCTCGCTGATGATGTGTGCTGACTGAGGCTATCCTTCTCATGTAGTTCTTTCTCTATCCAAGCGGCGGGCTCAGTCTCGCGCGGATGGTTACGATACATCATGCATCATGATCGGGTTGAGGGTTCTACCGGGCCGCTATAGGTGGCGTACCAGACGCGATGATGCTCATTTCTGCACCTAAGTTGACACGGGGTTCTATCAAGAACTCTTAATTCTGTTATTCTTCGCCGTCGCCGTCTGAACACTGTGAAATCAACCTGAGAGTTATTGATCACGAGACGAGCATTACCCGCCCAACGAGCTGGAAGAAGGACTCTATGGCCAACATACGCTACTTTTGCTCTCGTCGCGGTCCGTTATCATTCTTTTCATCGATCTCGTTCGGGACGCTGATTCGTTGTCAACTCGTTCCAGATCCGTATTTTTTATCGCCTCGTCAAGTTTGCCGCAGGCTTCGAGTTTGGCTTGGCCACCAAGGAGACATCGGCTTACATCCTAGAAGCCGGCCCTATGACACTGTGTACGTTTGTCTTCAACGTTTTCCATCTGGGAACAGTCCCGTAGGGGAGGAGAGCGAGTTTCTGAAGAGAACAGAAGAAGCAAAAGGCTGGCTCGCAAGTGGAACCTACAGACTCGCATGAAATGGAGATGGAGAGACGTAATGAGCGGCCTCCCGTAGATGCAGAGAAAGCTGTGACACACAAGCAGAGTGTCAAGGAAAGAATGATATGGAACACCATAGGATGATATGGGGATCACGGAGTAATGCTGGGATTTGTAAAGTGGGCAGATTCGGAACAGGGAGCTGCTGGGAGGCTATAAAAGACAAGACCTTGCGTCGGTAGCTCCTCAGAGTCCAGCTTGGTCTGCTCAATTGTTTCTGTTTCATTCCTTTCTATCTTCCTAGGAAAAGACTTGGTTTCTTCTCCTCTTCATTCATTTTTTCTATCTTTGTGTCATCAACTCTCTTTCTTGTTCATCTCTCCTATAACCAAGATCTGTCATGCGTTCTTTCTCCCTTCTTGCCCTTTTGATCATTTTCCTTTGCTTCTTGGATGTGGCGCTCACCCTCCCTGCCCCAGCAAAGGTGATTCTTCAATCTTTTGAGCTATCTTTGCCAGGCTCACGATTAAGTTGTAGACCAAGGGAAAGACTCGTGCTAAATTGCCTGCTAAGAAGGTCGCGCGCCCCACGAAGAAAGTCACTACCCCCAAGAAGGTCACTACACCCACGAAGAAGGTCACTACCCCCGCAACAAAGGTCACTACTCCCCCGGTCGTCAGCAACGCAGCATCAGGCTCAGCCGCAAGGAAGACGACTTCTTCAGGGTCAGGGTCAAAGACATCAGCCACCGGCAAGACTCCCACGAAGACTACACCTCTGCCAAACAACACGTCCACCACCGAGCCCAAGCTGCCAATCTGTCCGATAAATGCCGGCAGTCCTCCTCCATCTAGGGCAAGCTCGAGGACCAGTTCTCCCGGCGCTAGTGGAAAGATAAAGAAGACTCGAGACTTCGATGATTCCGACTTCAAGGGTCTTTTCCGCAGAGACGAATTCGAGTTTGTTGGCTTCCATGGAACATTTGAGGCAAGTTCTCTTCGCTGCTTTCCATGTCCTACTAGCAGCTCATGACTGCTTTTCCAAAGGAAAACGCAATCCGGTACCAGCAAGAAGGCGGACCTACCGGCAAGGGTCATATCCCAGTTCTGTGAGTTGCAGTTGACGCTCCTTGTTCCACCCTAGTACTGATAGTGTACTACAGCTCCAAGTTCAATGGAAGAGATAGCGAGCTTGGTGCTGGATTGTACGTTACCGATACATTCATTGCGTGCGTATTTTCCCTTCAAGTCCCCTCATTCCAGAAGAGCTTTTCTCAGGTTCCTCCCTTCCATAGTGCGCAAAGCTTTGCTGGTTCCGCTGCCAACTTCCATAGAGGGTTGAAACAAGCCAAGGGAAAGAAATGCTCGCCGAGAACAGGCCCTAATGCTGAGCTGGGTTTTGTATGCATAGTCGAAGCTAGGGTTTCTTCGACTTTCCGTTCGACTGTGAGCAAGATGTGGATTCCGGGCGGGGAGGTTGCTGAGTCGAAAAAGGATCTGGGAAACGATCCCGAGAAACTGAAAAAGCAGGAGGACAGGATTAAGAAGGCTGAAATGGACCTGGATAAGACTCTGAGGTTCAGTATTTGTGAGTTTCCTTCTCCTTATTCCTTGCTGTTTCTAGTGCAACGCGCTGATACCGTCCACACCACTCAGGGGACGTTGAAAAACGCAAAGAACCCGACTCAAGTGGAAATCAGTTCATGTTGCCTCCCGATGCATTCGAAGACTTTGTGTGAGTTTTGTGGTCGCTTCTCGTGGTTTAGTAACCAAACTGAAACTTGATCACCTCCTTGACCAGTATTCGCCAGTGTCTTCCGGCAACAGATAAAGCCTTGGTAGCTTTCGGTGTACCCAATTTCCCGGACTTTAACTACCGTACAAAGACCACTGAATGGAACATCCGAGGAGATCCTTTGGAGGAAGTTTGATCGAGCGCCTGTACAGCTACCCGTACTATATGTTCTCAATGACACGGCGACACGAGGCAGATATGCTAACGTAGTTATAGCTATCTTTGAATCACCTTTCTCTGGCAGGTACTGTTCAACTGCGTGATACAATTAAATGATTGAAGTATCAAAAGCTGTCCATGCAAGCAAGAACGAGCAGAGACTCGAGAGAATGTCGGTATACTTGAAACACCTTTAATATTCTCTCACAGAACTCGACGACCTCCGACTTTACTGTCCAAACCTCACTGCCGAAACCCCTATGCGGCCTCTCAAACCCCCCCTCCACTTCATCCAAGTCATCCGCTACCGCGAACCATTCTGCTGGGTGATCGCCATGGCAGACACGCAGGAGATAGCGAGCAGTCTCCCGGTAATAAAAATATCGGTTCAGGAGTCCGTCCGTTATTATTCTTTCGATCATTTTGTTCGGGACGCTGAGTCGTTGTCAACTCGTTCTAGTAGGTCCGTATCATTTACCGTCTGGTCGAGTTCGCCTCAGGTTTCGAGTCTGGTTTGGGACGCCATTTTACATTCTGTAAGCCGGTCCGATGAATCATGACACTCAGGACTGTGTATATTCGTCTTCAACGTTCTTTACTCGGGAACGGTCATCGAAGGGGAGGAGAGCGAGTTTCCGAGGAAAGAGAAGAAGCAAGAGGTTGGCTCGCAAGTGGAACTTGTGACAGACTTGCCAGGATTCACGGACAATTTAGTACGAGTAGAATGGAGTTGGTAGTTATATCGAGTTTCACATTCACTGAGCCTCGAGCTTTGGCTCTACGGAACGATTTTGTATCTTACACAACCATCATGATGTGGCTAAGACGCGTCAGTGAGAAGCATGTACGCGTCTACGGTCACAGCGTGATCTTGGGTCGCGTTCTCAACCGCAACGACCACGATGAGTTCCTGATTTCACTTAGTCTCTTGAAGACAGACGCTTCATCATATCCGAAAATCCTTTGTCACTGTGGTGGTGAGGGCTGCCTTGCTCTTGCGCCTATTTGGCCGATATATCCCACAGTATTTATATTGTCGACCATCAGAGATGACCATTGACAAATCCGCACGTCTAGAACACGATGGAGTGTTGCCACTCACAGCACCAAGGGGTTCTGGTGAGCAATTGTTGGTTTTGTGACCATTGATTTTGATTTTCTGACCGATCGAAACAGGTTACAGGTCTCTGATGGATGCCGATATCGTTTGAAAAATGCTATTCGTCTTCGTCACATTCCGGACTCACATCTGAGTTTTACGTTATCTTTGTGCACCGTATAGGAATATCGCCTTCTTGTCCACGATCACTGCTACTCATCGCACAACCACTCGAGCAAAGCCGCTAACTTCCCCTGGAGGTGAGGTACTACATTCCACGGGTATGCGTCCCAGTTAGCAGGTATAGTAAGTCCTTACGATTCGGAAAGAAAATAAGCACCGATGTTGTACCAGTTCAGACCTAGATAAGTATAAGAAACGGCTCACATCTTCGCAATCAAAATAATCCATATCAAAATCGTCAAACTGTCGTCGAGGAGGGGCAAAGTCTGTTTAACGTACTAGATGGTTAGAAGATGTACGACGGGGAGACGAGAGAGCTATCACCGGCAACGGTTTCATCTCCCAAATATCCGGAAGTTGGTCTACCAGATTAAGAACAGGTCCAACACGGGTATGTATCTTTACTACCGGGGTTCTGCCAATTGCCCAGGAGCGATAACGAGGTTGAGCTAAGCAATCATCCACGGTGTCGCCGAGTCCACTTGAATTCGAATCTATACCAGGTCCTGCACCCCCCATCCCGGAGTCTGTGAAATGATCCGCCAAAACGTCGACGTTCGGGTGATACACTCAAGCTTTGCGTTTGAGCTTTTCGACGGGAACTCGATCGACCGAGTTGGTGTAGACGTTCAGATGGGGAGACACTAGCCGGAGCGTGCTCATGACATCTATTATAGCCGCAACGGTAGACGAGGAGGGGAAAGCGCCGTATTTATTGGGCTGTGAAACGGTTAGATGTCGGAGGTTGGGGAGGGAAGCGAGTAAAGTGAATAAGAGTGGAGAGATAGCGTAGTGACGTTTGGCGGCTTTGAGAGTGAACGCTCGATGGTGAGATCAATGAGCGCGATCTCGTGGATTGAGATTGATTGGAGCGAGATGGAAGCAACCGGGCGATCGGTCAATGAGATGGATGAGTGAGTTGACTGTTGATGAGGCTAGAGTCACCTTCTGATTGCTTCACGGACCATTCACAGACAATTTAGTACGAGTAGATTATCGATTTTAACGCTCACTGAGCCTCGAGCTTTGGCTCTACAGAATGATGTGTATTTCACACAATCTATGGCTAAGACGCGTCAGTCACAGCGTGACTGTTTCACGTTTTCTGTCTCGAGTCACGTTCGTGCTCCGCTTCAAACGCAACGACCATGATGATTCCCTGATTGCACTATTCCTTGCTCCTACGACGATTTGGCCGATCAGCTTTATTTCACAGTATTTATATCATTGACCACCAGAGAAGACAAATCGGCTCGTCTAGAACACGATGGAGTGTTGTTCACAGCACGAAGGGGTTGTGGTGAGTAATCGTTGGTTTTTTGCGATCATTGATTTTGATTTTTCTGACGATCAAAAAACAGGCCTCTGATGCGCGCCAATACCGTTTGAAAATGCTCAAGGTTGTCTACGGTTCGAGAGAAATCGACCCAAACAAAATCATTGCAGTTCTCTCGCTCAAAGTTCCACCAAGTTCATCAATGGACCCGTCCCATCCCAGCGAAGAAGCACGCCAAGTCCTGTCAGCGATCACGACAGTTGCTGGGCCCATTCAACAGCAAATTCCAGCCATGTTAAACCAGTTTAGCATGCTCCAAAAACTCTGGCCCCTCATCACCTCATGGACAATTGCACTCTTAAAGTCCTTCGTCTTGGACGGATCGCCCACAACCCCCTTAGGCGTCGAATTCCGAGAACTCCTCATCTTCGGCTCATGCAGTGTCTCCCGATTGCTCCAACACACCTCCCACCCCGACTCCGCATGCAAACAAACCCCCACCTTCATCCCAACAATCCTAACCGTCGTCCTCCACCTCGCCCAAACCTCCCACCCAGCATTCGAAACCATGTGGTCCGAACTATCCAAAGTCATCGAATGCCGCGAATCCCTCCTCCAATTCCGTTCCTCCATCGCCTACTTGCGTAAACAACACAACGTCCCCCGTCTAATCACCCGTATGATCCAAACTGAATGCGGCAACTCTTACATCGACACTTGGACCCTTGACTCTTGTATGGGTTTCATCACCCACTGTCTCGCCTACGCACCCGAGCTCAACCGACCATTACGAGCGACGAACATCGTCAGATGGATAACCCACGCTCTCTCTCGTATCGCCGCCAAACGAAACTCGATACGCGAGGGTGACCTCGAGGTAGCTTGCCCTTGTTTGATCTATTGCTGTGATTACCTCAAACAGGCGTTTGGGGATGGGTTTTTTTGGGTGTCGCAGGCGTTAGATGGGCGTGTGGTTCTTTCGATGGTTAAGCTTCTTGGTCTTTCGAACCACCCGATTTTGTTGGCGGGGAATTCTAAACCCGATTTGCTAAGATAATGTGTATTGATCCGTCATCCAAAGGTCAATGAAAAACCTTTGGACTTGCCCCCAGTTCAACCACGGCAAGTTGAGGCTACTCCCGGCAACTCGTTTCTAGGTCTCCCAACAATCCTGTTCAACTCTAAACATCCTAAATTGTCTGATATTGTCTCAGATAGCCCACAAGCCTTCCCGCTCCCTGATGATTCTGGACCATTTGGGATGATTATGGATTATATTAGACTGGTCCTGGATGGTTTGATTTGGTCCATGGATTTCTGACTGGGATTGAGCAAGTACATTCTCAATACAGCACAAGCTAGGCAAGTGGTATAGACGAGATAAACAAGCTTGGGAACTGCCTACAAGTGACCATGAGCATATGCAACAGAACTAAGCTGTACAATGATCATAGGAACAAACTCTAACAAGATAAATGATGTATCTATGGATCTGATCCAAAGAAACACAGGTAATGATTGTCAAGGAAAGAATGATATGAAACATCATGGAATGATATAGGGATCACAGAGTAATGCTGGAATATGTAGAGTGGGCAGATTCGGAACAGGAAGCTTCTGGGAGGCTATAAAAGACAAGACCTTGCATCAGTGGTCCCTCAGAGTCCAGCTTGGTCTGCTCAATTGCTTTTGTTTCATTCCTTTCTTTCTTCCTAGGAAAAGACTTGGTTTCTTCTCCCCTTTTTTCATTTTTTCTGTCTTTGTGTCATCGCCTCTCTTTCTTGCTCATCTCTCCTTTGGTCAAGATTCATCATGCATTCTTCAAATTTCTCCCTTCTTGCCCTTTTGATCATTTTCCTTTGCTTCTCGGATGTGGTGCTCACCCTCCCTGCACCAGCAAAGGTAATTCTTCAATCTTTTCAGCTACCTTTGCCAGGCTCACAATTGAGTTTTAGACCAAGGGAAAGACTCCCGCTAAATTGCCTGCAAAGAACCCCACCAAGAAGGTCACTCCCCCGGCCAAGAAGGTCACTCCCCCCGCCAAGAAGGTCACTCCCCTTGCCAAGAAGGTCACTACCTCCACAAAAAAGGTCACTACCCCCACAAAAAAGGTTGCTACCCCCGTGAAACAAGTCACTCCCCCCGCAACAAAGGTCACTACTCCCACACAAAAGGTCACTACTTCCCCGGCTGTCAACAATGCAACATCAGGCTTAGGCACAAAGAAGACAACTTCTTCAGGGTTAGGGTTGAAGACATCAGCCACCAGCAAGTCTCCTACCAAGACTACACCTCTGCCAAACAGCACCTCTGCCACCAAGCCAACCCCGTCAAGCTGTCCACTCAATGCCGACAGTCCACCTCCATCTGGAGCAAGCTCAAGGACCAGTTCTCCCGGCACTAGTGGAAAGAAGAAGAAGACTCGAGAATTTGACGATTCCGACTTCAAGGGTCTTTTCCGCAGAGATAAATATGAGTTTGTTGGCTTCCACGGAACAAATGGGGTGCGTCCTCTTCACTACTTTCTGCGTCCTACCAGCAACTTATGACTGCTTTTCCAAAAGGCAAACGGACACCTGTACCAGCAAGCATCCCAAAAGAAAAACGGTCAGATCCCAGTTCTGTGAGTTGCAGTTGACGGTCCTTGATCCATCCTGGTACTGATAGTGTACTACAGCTTCCAGTTCAACGGAAACGATGGCGAGCTTGGTGGCGGATTGTACATTACCGATGATTTCCTTATGTACGTATTTTTCTTTCGACCCCCCCTCATTCCAGAAGAGCTTTCCTCAAGTTGGTCCTCCCTTCCATAGTGCAAAAAGCTTTGGTCTTACCTCTGCCAATAATCGTAAAACCCAAGCCACCACAGGGGGATGCTCACTGGCACCAGGCGCCGATCTGGGTGTCGTATGCAAAGTCGAAGCTAAGGTATCTTCAACTTTCCGTTCGACTGTGAGCAAGGTATGGATTCCGGTCGGGGAGATTGCTAGACCGGTCCCTGGGCAGGGAAACAATCCTGAGGGTCTTAAAAAGCAGGAAGACAGGATCAAGAGTGCTGGAATGAACCCGAAGAACACTCTGAGGTTCAGTGCTTGTGAGTTTTCCTTTCTTTTCTTTATCCCTTGTTGTTTCGAGCACAACGCGCTGATACCGTCCAAATCACCCAGTGGACCAAACAAACCCCGGAAATCCCAATATTGGAAACCAGATCATGTTGCCTCCCGGTGCATTCCCTCAGTTTGTGTGAGTTTTGTGGTTGCTTCTCGCGGTTTAGTAACGCAACTGACACTTGACCAGTATCCGCCAGTGTCTTCCGGCGACAGTTGACGCCTCAGCTTTCAATGCACCCGACTTCCCGCAGTTCAACTACCGTGCAAAGACCGCTGAGTGGAACATCCGAGGAGATCCTTTGGAGCAAGTTTAATCGAGCCCCTGTACTATACGTTCTCAATGAAACGACGACACAAGGCAGATATGCCAACGTAGTTATAGCTATCTTTGAGTTGCCTTTCTCTGACAAGTATTGTTCAATTGTGCGACACGATGAAATGATTGAATTATTCAAAACTGTCCCTGAAAGGAAGAACGAGCAGAGAGAATGTCGGTATATAAACGCCTATAATATTTTGCCACAGAACTCGACGACCTCCGACTTTACTGTCCAAACCTTACTGCCGCAGTCCCTGTGCGGCCTCTCAGCCCCCCCCCTCCACTTCATCCAAGCCATCCGCTACCGCGAACCATTCTAGTGGGTTATCACCATGGCAGACACGCGGGAGATAGCGAGCTATGCCTTGCGAGCACTCTCCCGGTACGATATCGATTCAGGAGTCCCTTCTCAGTTCCTCGTACAGCTGGTGTGGCGTGCCCTGTTACGGGCCATCTATGGTATCCGGAGGGGTGGCTCTTCATTTCATACCGGAGAAGGGTGAGTGCGAGGGAGGACGTCGCTTGTTTCTATGCTTTTGGATCTTTCGTGCAAGGTGGTTTCCCTCTCTGATGATAACGTGCGCTGACTGAGGTTAATCTTCCCATGTAGTTCTTTCCTCATCCAAGCCGCGGGGCGGTACCGCCCAAACGAGCGAAGAAGGGCTCTATGGCCGATATACCCTACTTTTACTCCCATCACCGTCCGTTATCATTCTTTCCATCAATTCCGTTTGGGACGCTGATTCGTTGTCAGCTCGTTCTAGGTCAAGCAACATGTTGCTATTTGAAACCAAGTATACGAGAAAGCTTGATGTTACTAGTGTGGGGACAGGAAATACGAGTGGGTGATTATGGGCGTTGCGCACGACATCGTTGTCTGCCCGGCGCCAAAGTGTCAAACAGGATAAATACCTGATGAGCATGAGAATCAAGCTCCGCTTCAACCACGACCATCACAATGATTTTTTGATTTCACCATTCTCGTACGTTACCGCCTTGCTCTTGAACCTTGAACGACGATTTGGCTGATCAGGTTTTATCTCACAGTATTCATATCGTATTGTCGATCACCAGAGAATACAAATCCGCTCGTCGAGAACACGATGGAGTGTTGCTCATAGCACGGTACTATTTCGGAGAGTAAGTAGTGCCTGTGTGAGCAGTTTGGGGGACTTTGACCATGTTTCACAGTCGCCGTGCAGTATCAAGGAAGACGTGGCGCCACTGCCTGACATGACCAGTGGATGAGTCTAGGTGTCTCTGTTGAAGGTCTCACGTCCCTGAAGACCCCTCCCACCGTCCATAAACTCAAAGTGTGTTGCCTGTTTTTTGCGAAAATGAAGATTTTAGATAGAATTCTCGTATGGTATGGTAGTTGTGGTTGAGACCGTATTGCTTGATGAATGTTGACGTTCGTGTTCACTGCTCTGACTCTACTTGCAACGAGAGTTACTGGAATGATCATTGCGCCGAAACAACTGAACATGCTGATTTCAAAATTCAAAATTTTCAATCGACGGCCGGAAGAACTCACTCTACGTTCCTCGAGATTGCCCCTTCTCGGTATCATGTACCCTATCGGGACCTCATTGAGTGGATATAAGGTACATGGTTCGGGACTCACTGTGAGCCAAGGGGGCGCCTATCATTCACTCGTGTGCTTGAGGACGTGCTATGATTTGTACTGTAAGAGAAAGGAGGAGGAGGAGGAGGCGAGGAATGGCTGAAGGGTGCGGGTGTTGTGCGAGATTGCCTTGGACAATGAGTGGCAGGCGATGAACTCGAGGTAGTAGACAGAGTCGACATCAGAGCAGTCAAGGAAACCAGAGACGAATAGGCTGAGGAAAAGGTGGAGTTGGTAGCTCGAGAGCTCAAGCCAACAGGTGGGCTACTGGGTGGGAGGGTCGCACTTCAAAGCTTCACATCCTAGGTGCCCTTGAAGTTCCGGTACCATCAGAACCAGCGCAACTCATCCATCTCCAAATTCGTAAAGCGAGTGAGGTCGGGGGATACTAGAGGCGTCTGGGTGGTAAGGCCTAAGGACTTTATCCGAAAATGTCGGAAATTTTAATTCCCACTGATAAGGAATATATTGGTTATCGCCGGTGATAAGGGTGTCGTGAGCCCCATAAGTCTCCGTAAGATCACCCCAAATGGGCCTTTGCCGATTATAAGGGTGCCGCAAACCCCGCAAGCGTCCGTAAGATCACCGTCAATGGGCCTCGCCGATTGTAAGGGTGCCGCGAGCACCGTAAGCGTCCGTAAGATCACCCCAAATGCCGATTACAGGCTTACAATGATAAACGTTTTATGTTATTATAACGGCCAGGTGGTCAAGTGGTAAGACACCCGTGCTAAATACTGTATTC
>JANHQD010002935.1:0-13439 GCA_024721195.1 Marasmius sp. AFHP31
ACCGAACCAGATGTTCAAGTTCACCGACTCTGGCTTCGACAACTACATTCGACGACAAAACCTCCACAATTTGAGGATTTTCGCGCTCTGAAGGAATTTTTAGCTGCGGAAAATAGACAAGTTGACGGAATCATCATCACATTCGACTACAGCGACCATCTTCACAAGCCTACAATTGACAGTGTCGACACGGAGATACCCTTTTTCGCGTTTCGGAGAGCGACACGGATATTGAAGAAGTGGGGGAGGAAGTACGTTTATGAGATTGCTGAAGAGCCTGGTGAGCTCAGAGTTTGTGAGGGGCTACTTGAAGCGGAGAGGCGAGCAGGGAGAGGGTTAACGCGTAGAGGTCTCATCAACAAGCTCGATATTCGACTCGGTTTTGTGCCGACAACAGCAAGACTTTGGGAAGACCTAGCACAGGACCTTCTGCACGGTTCTCTCGCCATCACATTCTCTCGGCTTACTGGGAGAGGTGCCGTCGTATACTCGCCGCACGGAACGCCGTTGAAGGATATGAAGAGTTGGAAGAACAGGCAAGAGCAGGAGTTGTCCTTTGACTCGGACGAACCGTCCAATGGCACTCTCGAGGTTCTCGTATTCATGGCGGGCTGGAACGTCTCGCGGATGCCTCGGTTGTTAGGTGCGTACTTCCTTCCGTCTTTCTTATCACTTTCGACTTGAAACTAACGTATCTTTTCAGGTGGCACGATAACCTTCGGAACGCCCAAGAACGCGCGGGTGGCAGAGCTCCTCTCTCCTCACTACTGGATCAGAACTCATGAAGAGCAGACCCTCATGAGCGGTTTCGTTTCGGCGATACTGAAGCGGGATGAATGGTCCAAAGACAAGGTCGAGGGCGAAATACAAGGGCGCCGAACTAAGGTCCTTGAGATGGATCCGGGTGAAATCCTAGCCATCGCGATGACTGAAGATTCAGCCTAGCGTCGGGCATCGGAGTAAGCCAGGGATGGAGGGGGGGGGGGGGCCGGTTAATGACGGAAGGCTTCCAGTTGAACGACAGGATTGTTCCGTGGTTACGATAGAGGAAATCTGGCGAAGAGACTGGGGGACCTGTGGACGCGGTGCGGTGGCTTGGTCAGCACGGGCGTGGTCACTTGAGGGCTAACCTCCGGTGCAGAGGTTCAGGCTTTCCAAGCTACAATTCTCCCGGAGCCGTTTTTTCGTTACACCCTCGTCTTGACTATATTTACCCTCACCTCGTTCTACAGTTTTTTCATGTTTCGTTGATGTCACCGTTTCGGATTCACGAAATATCGTTTCAAGCCTATTCGTCCTTACAGAAATCCCAGAGAAATCACCACGGCTTCGAGTTTTCGTACGCAGATCAGACCGAGCGCTAGAACCCACGACCCAGGATCTCTATCCGACATGCTGGCATGATATAGTGTCGAAATTGTATGGAATGAACTCGATTGCGCCGATGACAATGGTCATTTCTCATCGGATTCGTAAATGGTTTACACGGTGGCATCCCATCGATGCGAGAATCGAAGTTTAACCGTCCTATCCGTTTCTCCATACGACTCCCTTCTCGAGCCTCTCAGACACTCGAAACTGCGTTGGCACTTGTATGATGCATCCCACTTTCTCAAGCCTCGGTGAAAACTTGGTTACGGACGATGACATGCACTCCATGGCTCTCGCCAATGATGAGCAACTATCCAGCGGGAACTCAAGAAGGCTGCGGATGTAGACCGATGATATTCACCCCCCGTCGCTGTGATATGCGTAGTTCCAAGACCCATTACATGAGCTTTTATTACTCGTCCGGGCCTTTGGGTGGTATAAACACCAAGCTCGCCCGCCACAGGACATGGTATCACTCAAACCATGTCTTCCCTCCATCTTCTTTTTCTTTGGCAAGCTTTTCTCGCAGCCTCTATTCCTTGCGCAGTCTGGGTCCTCCTTCGACAATGGTCGTCCCGACGCGCTCTGAGCAAGGTACCTGGACCTCGCCCATCGTCTTGGATGAAAGGTAAGCGAGTGGTCGTTACCTGCGAGTTGCGCTCCCCACTCACATCATTCCCGACCAAGGACACACCAGTGAGATTTTTGGCCCCGACGCATGGGATCTTTTGGAAGAAATTCGGACCCAATGTAAGTGGCACTTGCGACCATCAACAGTCGGACTTTGTCTTTGATTGAGGGTTGCTTAGATGGACCGACATCCACCATCGGTGCATTGTGGGGGGTGAGTTGCGTTTTGCAGTCATATCCGTCGAACTGTTCACTCAGCGTGGTGTCAGGAAAAGCAACTCAATACGTTTGACCCCAAGGCCATGCATCACATACTCGTCAAGGTGTGTCTGTAACTCCCGGTTGATTGGTTCCTCTCGAGGTCGGATCTGACAATCATACGCTATCACGACGCCAGGATCCGCAAATCTGGGAAGAGGAACCATCCTTTCTTATGTCCGTGTCTCCCCAATACATTGCTTATGCCCCCGCATACTGACCGTCTCGATAGAACCAACGAGCTTGTGCTCGGTAAAGGTTTAACCGCAACCACAGGAGGTCACCATCGCAAACAACGCAAAATGTTCGCGCCAGTCTTTTCTGCTGCCCATCTCCGGGACATGAGTAAGATCCGTGATACCATCTTTCCATTTTTGTCGTCTCTAAATACCAGAATCCTAGCGCCGACATTTCACGACGTCGTCAAACGAGTGGGTTTCTCCAACATCTCAGATTATCCCATTCACTAAAATGCTTCATTCCGCGTCTCGCTAGCTCTCTCATACATTGGCAAAGAAAGTCTCCTCCGGGGAGCAGGAGGTGAGTGACGAATCAAAGTCCTGTCATTCGAAATTACCCAGCTGACCCCCCAGATCGATATACTTTCTTGGTCGTCTCGAACAGCCCTCGAGTTGATCGGACAATCCGGCTTAGGATACTCTTTCGATCCCCTCACTGACGAGGCATGTGCCCATCCATACCCGGCGGCATTGAAAGCCCTATTGTAAGATGTACCATCAGTCCATATAAGAAACAGAAACTTGACCTTCCCCAGCCCTTTGTACGGGCGCACAATGTCGACGCGAAACTTCCTTCACCCCATGATCAAGATCTTCCCTCGTTGGTTCCTCCGATTCTTCGCATGTTACCTTCCGATGCAGGATTTGCAGCACTTTACAAAGCTTACAGACTACATGTGGGAACTTTCAACAGAAATTTACCAGAGCAAGTTACGCGCCCTCGAAGCAGGTGACGAAGTCGTTCACGAGCAAATCAGTAGGGGGAAGGACATTATGAGTATTCTGAGTAAGTTGGGGCCATCGCGAGCTGCAAAGCTGCTGACTCTCAGGTCAATATAGTGAACGAGAACATGAAGGCCTCCGATGAAGAGAAACTTGACGAGGAAGAACTCATTGGTCAAGTGAGTAATAAGCATAACTACCTCTCCGTTAGGGTCTGACCTCAGCTCCTTCATCAGATGTCGTAAGTCGCTTTGGTCGTTGCTCTTCTTTGAGAAGTAGACTTGAGTGTGTTCCCAGGACCCTCATTCTTGCCGCAATGGACACCACATCGGTACGTGTAACTCGATGAGCCTATTCAAGCCGTGCTAACGAACAACTCGTGGTCATATAGAGTGCGCTAGCAAGGTCATTTCACTTGCTTGCTCAGAATCCAGAAGTACAATCAAGACTCCGCAAAGAGCTGCGGGAGGCTCGGGGAGCCCAGGGAGGGAAAGACATCCCATACGATGCATTGATGGCTTTGCCTTACCTTGATGCCATATGCCGGGAAACTCTTCGACTGTAAGCTTCCGGTGCGTTCACGAAAGTGGAGACGTGATCTGAGCAATTCTCCGATACAGATACACACCTGCTCCGCGCGTTACCCGCCAGTGAGCCCCATTCTCATTCACTTCAATGACCCAAATTGGTTTTTTACTTACTCGACTATTTCAGGGCCACTCAGACCGCGGTTGTTCCCCTCAGCAATCCGGTTCGATGCACCGACGGATCCGCCATCAATGAAATCACGCTTCCTGCCGGTACGACGGTTCTCATCGACATTCTGAATGCCAACCGGAACCCTGAGTTATGGGGACCTGATGCTTTGGAGTGGAAACCTGAACGATGGCTCTCCTCCCTCCCTTCAACTCTCGTTGAGGCGAAAGTTCCCGGCATCTTTTCCCACTTGTGAGTTATCTTCGCATTTCTCTTTGCCGGTATTCAAAATCGTTACGTTCAGAATGACATTCATTGGCGGCGGACGTTCTTGCATGTTCGTGGACATTCCCCTTCAAACTGATATGACTGATATAAACCGACTTTCAACAATTTTCAGTGGGTTCAAGTTCTCGGAGCTGGAGATGAGTACGCGACTCACTTTCACCGCCTCATTGAAACCCCTCATTCTGACGTTTTGCCCTTCAGAAGTGGTGATTTCCCAACTTGTGGAGGCCTTCGAACTCCGCCCTGCCGATAAGGAAATATACTGGCAGAGCAACCTCGTTGCTAGCCCGGTTATAAAGGGAGGACCACAAGCCGCCAAGTTGCCCATCAGAATTACTCTCGCGAAGTAGGCAATGAGACTGGGCGGAGGCAGTTGACATCTCCGATGCATTCTTTTCCGAGTATTGTGAATCAAGCTCTGAGCTTAAGCACGTATCATAGAGTACGCTAGAGACTCGATACGAATCCATTTTTCTTCTACACACCTTCTACTTTCTCCAATTTGCGAGGCAGCTTGGCACTCGTCCCACGGCTACTAATACTGGTTGATAAATTTCTAATCCCGGGGATCCTTTGAAAGACTCACTCAGCTCGGACCCACATCAAGTAGAATAGTAAATCGGTACGCAGCAGCCCTAACCCGACGGTTCGTGGTAGAGGGCAAGTTGGTGTGGCCCATGGGAATTTGGAAAACGGTAGGGTCTTTCACGGGCCGCCGGGCCGCAAGACAACAACGCTTTGAACTTGAGCCAGACTTGAACTTGAACGTTTGAACTTCGACCAGCGCCAGATGAAAAACCCTTCCCTCTTCAGATCTCCGTCAGGCTCACCTACGGAGCAGCTACACGACTAGAATATTGCTCTGCATCTTGTGGTCGCGACCGAATGTCATTTCCATGGCCATCTTCATCCTAAAATATTCCAAAGACTCAAGTACTCAAGAATCAATGTCGACCCACCTCCACAGCCTTAGAGGCGGGCATTCTTGGTTGATTGCTTTCAAAGTCGATGTTCAAGCTTGTAGAATATGGTTTCGACGGCAACATTCGACTACCGAATACCCGCAATCCGAGGATGTTCGCCCTCTGAGAGAGTTTCTGGCCACGGAAAACAGACAAGCCGATGGAAGCGTCATCACATTCGACTACAGCAACCATCTTCGCGCCTGAAATTGATGCTGTCGTCACAGAGATCCATTTCTCGCATTCAGGAGGGCGATATGCGTGTTGAAACGGTAGAGTAGGAAGGGGAAGCACGTCTATGAGATTGCTGAAAAGCCGAGTAAACTCAGAGTATGCGGAGGAATACTTAAGGCGGAGGAGCGAGCAGGGAGAGGATCAATGCGCAGAGATCTTGTTTACAAGCTCGATATTCGTCTCGGTTTTGTGCCGACAGCAGCACGGTTCTCTTGCCATTACATTCTCTCGGCCTACTGGGAGAGGAGCTCTCCCTCACGGGCAACTTTGTTTCGACGATTTAAAAGCGCGATAAGTGGTCAAAGGACAAGGTCAAAAGCGAGATACTAGGGTGCAGGTGTTTGGATCCTGGGGAAACACTAGCCGTTACAGCCCCTCAAGATTCGGCCTAGTGCCGGAGGTCCGTATTCGCGAGCTGAGGGCGACATGGACGGAGAAAGAGAACCCCAGGTGACGAAGGCAGGCTAGTAGGAGAATGGTACTGTTGGCGGTGCTGGGTCGCCATTCTTTTCATGCTACACATGCTCGCCACTTGAGACGTCCCCCCCCTTTATACCGTGGTCTTGACGTTATCTACCCTCACCTCTGTCTTACAGCTTCAAAACGCTTGATTGACCTTCCCGGTTCCAACACTCAAATCATTACCCCAAGACTGCTCGTCTGTATAGACATTCTCAAAAAATTACCTCGGCTTAGACCGAAACAGACTCAATGCTAAGGCTTCTGAGAACCCAGGACCGCTCTCCGACATGCTGGCATCAAAAGACGTCGAGATTGTATAAAAAGTGCCGATGACAATGGTTGGTTCTCCTCATCAGCTTCGTGAGTGGCTGAAACGCTCTTGCATGAACCTCAAGCTCTCGTAAACCTTTCTCCACCGAATTTCGCCAGATTCACGAGTGCAATCTCACGGTAAGACAGGCTTACATAGTGAATCCTAATCGCCCCGAGAATCAAAGTTTCTAATAACCTTGTTCAGGTCTCTATACAATTGTTGCCTCCATTCTTCCTGGCGCCCGCCGCTGCACGGGCCACTGCTCCATCAGACTTTCTCAGAACTCGAAAACCTGGTGATCGACAATGACATGTGCCCTACATTTCGTGTCGATAACGGACAATTACTCACCGGTCTACAGAGTGTGGGAGCTCAAGAAGACTTCGGATGCAGACCGATAATATTTGGTCCTCGTTACTGTAGTATGCGGGGTACCAAGGCCCATTACATGACCTTTCATTACCTGTCCGGCCCCGTGGGTGGAATAAAAACACCAAGGTCGCCCCCACTATAACACAAAGTATCACTCAAATCATGTCTTCCCTCCATCTTCTTTGGCAAGCTTTTCTCGCAGTCTCTATTCCTTGCGCCGTCTGGGCCCTCCTTCGACAATGGTCGTCTCGACGCGCTCTGAGCAAGGTACCTGGACCTTACTCATCCTCTTGGATCAAAGGTAAGAGACCCCACGTTACTTGCAACTCTCCCATGCTCACATCGTCCCCGACCCAGGACACACCAGTGAGATCTTTGGGCCCAACGCATGGGATCTTTTGGAAGAGATTCGAACACAATGTACGTGAGGCTTGCGATCGTTAACAGTCGGACGTCGTCTCGAATCGAAAATCGCTTAGATGGACCAACATCCACCATCAGTGCAATGTGGGGTGTGCGTTACAATGTTTGAGCTGCGCCGCCAAACTCTTCATTCAATAAATTACATGCCACCAGGAAAAACAACTCAATACCTATGACCCCAAGGCCATGCATCACATACTCGTCAAGGTGCGTCTGTTGATCCGTTTGGGTCAAGGACGCCCCGAGGTTGGATCTAACAATCATGCGCTATTACGACGTTAGGATCAGCAAATCTGGGAAGAGGAATCAGCATTTTTTATGTTTGTTTCTTCTCAATATATTGCATGTACACCCTCAAACCCATCGTCCCAACAGAACCAACGAGCTTGTGCTTGGCAAAGGTTTAACAGCAACGGCAGGAGGGCACCATCGCAAGCAACGTAAAATGCTCACGCCCGTGTTCTCTGCTGCTCATCTCCGGGATATGAGTAAGTCCCTCAATGACGCCTTTCTCTGTCATCGAGTCTGAAACAATTGTACCAGCCCCGATATTTTACGACGTCGTCAAACGAGTGAGGTCCTTCAAGATTTCAGAGCACCTCATTCACTCAAATGCTTCATTTCGCGCCTTGATAGCTCTCTAATACGTTGGCAAAGACAGTCTCCGCCGGAGAGCGGGAGGTGAGTGACGAGTTAGAGTTTCGTTATCCGAAATCGCTGAGCCACATCCACAGATCGATATATTGTCATGGTCGTCTCGGACAGCACTTGAGCTGATCGGACAATCTGGCTTAGGGTATTCTTTTGATCCCCTCACTGACGAAGCGTGTGCCCATCCATACCCGGCGGCATTGAAAGCGCTACTGTAAGTTGTAGACCATCATCGGTTTCGCATTCGGAACCGGAACTCAACGTCACCTACTCCCAGACCTTTGTTCGGACGTACGACATCGGCACGAAACTGGCTTCCTCCCATGGTCAAAATCTTCCCTCGCTGGTTTCTCCGCTTCTTCGCACGCCACCTTCCGGTGCAGGATCTGCAGCACTTTACAAAACTGGCAGACTATATGTGGGAATTGTCGACGGAAATCTATCAGGGCAAGTTGCGCGCTCTGGAAGCAGGGGACGAAACCGTCCAAGAGCAAATCAACCGAGGGAAGGACATCATGAGTGTTCTGAGTAAGTTGTGGGCCATCGTTAGGGATGAGCTGGGACGTTTCTAACCATGTCCATGTAGTGAAAGAGAACATGAAGGCCTCCAATGAGGAGAAACTCGACGAGGAAGAGCTCATTGGTCAAGTGAGTGGGAAAATCCAATCTCTTCATTGTTCCAGCTCTAATTTTAGTCCCTTTGAACAGATGTCGTAAGTCGCTTTGATTGTTGTTCTCCTTCGAGTAGTGAGCTTGAGCGCTTTGCCAGTACTCTCATTTTTGCTGCAATGGACACTACATCGGTAAGTACATGATGAGCCCATCCAACTCATGCTAACGAACGACTCTTTGTCTTATATAGAGTGCGCTAGCGAGGACATTTCACTTGCTTGCTCAGAATCCGGAAGTACAATCAAAACTCCGCCAGGAGTTGCGGGAGGCCCGGGAAGCCCAGGGAGGCGAAGACGTACCATATGATGTATTGGTGGCTTTGCCTTACCTCGATGCCATCTGTCGAGAAACCCTACGACTGTAAGCTTCCATGGGTTCACAAAGAGTACACCTAATCGACTCTCCGATACAGTTACGCACCTGCCCCACGCGTTGTTCGCCAGTGAGCTGCACTCTCATTCACTTCATTGGCTGGGCTCAATATTCACTCGCTCGACTCATCCAGGTCCACTCAGACCGCGATTGTCCCACTTAGCACCCCGGTTCGATGCACCGACGGATCCGTTATCAATGAAATCACTCTTCCTGCCGATACGAAGGTCCTCATCGACATCGTGAATGCCAACCGGAACCCTGATTTATGGGGACCTGATGCTTTGGAGTGGAAACCTGAACGATGGCTCTCCTCCCTCCCTTCAAATCTCGCTGAGGCAAAGGTTCCCGGAATTTACTCGCACCTGTGAGTTGCTTCTTGTACTTCATGTCACCGGTATTCAAGAATTTGTCACCTTCAGGATGACATTCATCGGTGGCGGACGTTCGTGCATGTGCGTGGCAATTCCTCCGAATGTTCCTACTGACTCACACTGACATCAACTAACTTTTAGTGGATTCAAGTTCTCCCAGACGGAAATGAGTACGCAATTACATCTTCATCGCTACGTCGCAAAGCCTTCATTCTGACCTTTCGCCCTCTAGAGGTGGTGCTTTTCCAGCTCGTAGAGGCATTCGAGTTCCGTCCCGCCGATAAAGAAATCTACTGGCAGAGCAATCCCGTCGTTAACCCAGTTGTAAAGGGGGGATCTCAAGCTGCCAAGTTGCCCGTCAAAATTTCTCTCGCCAAGTAGGGAGACGGGAGGAGGCGGACCCGAAGCGTCAAGGTCTCTGATACGTTCCTAAGACCAAGCGCCGAGCCCAAATATGTGCTGTAGAACTAGATACTCGTTACATCATTTCATTCTTTCCACGAATTTTCTGGTGCCGCGCTGCTAGCGCTAGTAAACATCCGCTACTTTGGATCGTCATGGACTCACGCGGTTTGAACGCACGAATCTCGATCTCAAACCTATCAATTCGTACAGACATTCTTAGAATACAAGTATAAGCTATCACGGCAAGTACGATACGAGTGAATTAGTGAGATTATTGTTATCAGTCAAATGAATGGAAGACAAATTGGATAACATGAGATCTCGGAAGGGTAAACAAAACCTCAAGTCGAAACCGCAACCAGCCCTAACTCCTACTCCGATACCGCAACTCAACAGCCAATTCCCCGCCACCACTTCTGTTCATCCCAACCCCCGCAAAAACAACCATCCCACCCAACACATCCACTCTGCACCTCCACCCTCTGCCCACTCCAGCATTCAACCTCGCTAAGTACGCCCTCTCAACCTGATCCATACTCCCATCCCTCCGAAGCACCTCAACATCACTCTGCGTGAGCGACGTATGGTAGTACTCATACACCGCTTGCAAAACGTCCCAAACCGTAACGAAGTGCGCATTCCTCCAAGCACGAACGTATATCGCGCCCCATCTGGGTTCCCACTCGGACGGGAAAGGGTGCAGCGTCAGTGATTCACGAAAGTGAGGTACCATTGCTTCTTCGTCGAATGATGAGCGATAAGGTATCGAGTAGGTGATGTCCCATGAAAGGCTGTGATGAGTGGGTGATGTTTGTAGGAGGATCGGGTGGAGAGAGGTGACGAGAGGTTCGGGAATCGGTTTGGGGAGGTGATACTGCTGTGTTCGCATCGGTTTCGGAAGGAACCACGGGTCTTGGAGAGGCGCGTCAGCAAACGGCGTATGAGTGATGCTGGGATGTGCTTGCAAGATATTGGCGTGAGATGAATACGATGCCGGGGGAGCGGGGGGAGGTTGAGGGGTAGTAAAATTCCGTCTAACACTCGGCACAGGGGTGGCGTCAAGTGTCCTGGCGTTGGCATTCGTATTCTCCCGAGTAATTCTCCTCAGTTGAAGCCGATTTCTTCTTTCTCGTTGCTGTACCGTCTCTGCTAGATTCGAGGTTTCGTTCCGGAAGGAACGTGGTCTATACAGAACATCTGCATTGCGGTAATCGAAGCGTGTGCTGCCAGAGGTTCCTTCGATGTTGATGAAAGGTTCGTTATTCCTGATAGATACGGCTCTAGAACCGTGGCGACCTTCGATGTTGGCTTCGAACGGCCCTGGGGGAAGGCCTTAGTTCTTCAAGACTGACAAGACTAGCTATGAATGTCTCACCGTCCTGTCGCTGGTGGTGATCTGTTTCTCTGCGACGGCGACGTCGTTCTCTTGCAGGTGCTCGAGATGCCGGTGTGGATACTGACACCGACGGGCGGACTGGTGCTGACGTTCGGAGTGGTGGTTGTTGTGGCGGAGGAAGAAGAGGAGACGAGGCCGCCACTCGTTCTGGGAAAACCTCAGGTAAGGGTACGCGCCCGTTCACTGGTGCCCTAGACCTAGGAATCGCTTTACGACGAGTAGCTCTCCTTCCTCTCGAAGCAGCATAGTAGTTCTGGGCCAATCGCTGCGGCGTCGGATACCGGGATTCTTGACACCCAATCGCATTCCATCCTGGGGGGAAACGAATCGGGATTGTGTTCTCGGATGTTTGGGGTAGGCGAGTATACGATGGTGGAGGAGATTGATGTGGGCCACCAAGACTACACCAAGCACTGAGGAAATTTCGGAAGCAACCCATGGTAAGTTACTTGTTCAACGAAGGATAGTACGGAGACGCACCTGAGCGCGACCAATCGTTGTCTTTATGTTGATAGAAAACCAAAGCAGGGCCACTTTCGGTGTCGTTGCCTCATTTGTCCTACCTGGACCGAGGAAGCCGCACTTCCAGAAATACCATCCTTTCTCCAAAAGCGCATAGGGTTGCTGGGCTGACCGGGCCTGTAAACGCTGGTTTGTTACCCAATTTCGGTTGCTATGTAGGTGGGCGATGATGGTCAGGAGAATGGGACGGTTTGCGTTGAATGGCGGACCTACAGTCTCCCCACATGTGATATGAGTAATTCTTAAGCAGAAACGGTTAGTTATGCGTAACTTCCCATCCTTCTACAGCAAACAAGAACAAAACATCTGTATGAGCCATCATGTATCAGGATAAGAGTGTTCAATTTACCGAGAGGTGGCAAGAAAGGAGAACAGCAGCGGGCCGCCTGAGTGAAGGTTCGTCACTCCGTTCATTGGAATGCGGCCATTTAATGCCTCTCAATAACTTGCTCTTATGCAATGCAAGTAGAAGACCACAGGCCTACTCATCGTGAATCATGATACCGTAATGATCGAGAAAAATTGGTGAGCTCGCTACCCCACCAGAGAAGACAGAATTTGTGCACACCTGTCAACCGTGCTGCAATATCGAGGCATCAACTGTGCATATAAACTCTTCTGAATGGAGGTCATAGCTTCGCTGTCTTCGCATGCCGCGTTTGAAATCTCGAGGCCCAGTGAGCGGTCATCGCCATTGCGGAAGAATCTTCAATTAGACATTTCAGAATAGATCCATTCCACCGAATCGATGCTGGAAAGATATAAATGCGCGGAGAGAAAGCTAAGCAAATTCCTGTCCTGAAGTTAAGAAAGAGTGCACACCTATCATTGATTATATCATTCGACGACTGCTCTCCTATGATCCCCTTCAGCCTAACTTTGCTTTCACAACAATTCAACGGGACTGCCGGCCTGAACCTCTTCTATAGTACAAAAAGCTCTCGGAAACGCGTTGTATCCGAGTCTCGCGATCGGTGCTTGACTTTGGGTCATCACTTGATAGGGTCGAAGGAACAAAGACAAGAGAATAGACTGAGAGAGAAGCGATGCATTAAAAATTAGTGACAGTCTGCGTTTCAATTGGCACCCCAAAGCCGTAGCTCGGATTTAGCATCACGTGTAGATCACTTGTGTAGCAAATAAAGCCAAATTTTCAATACAAATCGCGACGCGTTGACCCATTTCTGACGCGTCCATGAGCCCAAACTCGAGTGCAAGTTCCCCATTTCTCTTTTAGTCCGACAAAGATCACCAAATGATTCACGCCATGGCCACAAAGCGCCTCACTAGGAAGTATCTGCAGTTTTAATGGGGGAAAGTCCAGCTAACGGAGTCCGAAGAGGTCTCACAGGAGTAGAAGGGGTGTCGGAAGCTTTCATTAGAAGTAAGTGACTTGAAAATTATCGAAATCTTGGTTGCGTTGTGGAGGGAGAGGCCAAAGCGCGAGGTCAACACCATCGTTCAACAAGCTGCGACATCTCATCACATGACGTTATACTATAAAAGGCTACGGTGGCTATGCTAGCGGTAGCCTTTTCGGGAAGTACTAATGACGCGGCGCGAATGCTAGCAGACTCTAACATCCGAGTGCCCGCAGGATCGTGAGAGTCAGCCTAGGGGAGACTAATTAAAAATCGAAGGTGACAGTCTGAGTCAGAGTCTCAAGCCTCAGACCCTGAATGGTCCGTGCGTGGGAAAGAGGGTGTTGTCATGTCGCAACCGACCCGCTCCTCCCGGACCCACAACCTTCCAGTACCGTGATGAAAAGCGCCGAGCTGGATCTCAGAGGTGACGATACCTGGATTCTTATGACCTCGCTCTCGTTCTGGGTTTTCGATACAAAGATACGGCTCGACAGCTTCGTAGGCTATAGGATATTTTGAAACACAAGGAGAAGATTCAGGTTGACTCACAGTTTTTCGGGGTCTTGGTGGCTGAACAGAGGCGAATCTGTGAGAGACGACTCAAATGGCCTGGTTGATAGAAACAGAAGAGACAGTGATACTCGATGCTCTACTAACACATGTATAGCCGTCGACTCAGGTGCTGCTACTTTTTCTCCAAGCTCTTCTGACA
>JANHQD010002935.1:13459-111297 GCA_024721195.1 Marasmius sp. AFHP31
GAGGTGGCAAGAAAGGAGAACAGCAGCGGGCCGCCTGAGTGAAGGTTCGTCACTCCGTTCATTGGAATGCGGCCATTTAATGCCTCTCAATAACTTGCTCTTATGCAATGCAAGTAGAAGACCACAGGCCTACTCATCGTGAATCATGATACCGTAATGATCGAGAAAAATTGGTGAGCTCGCTACCCCACCAGAGAAGACAGAATTTGTGCACACCTGTCAACCGTGCTGCAATATCGAGGCATCAACTGTGCATATAAACTCTTCTGAATGGAGGTCATAGCTTCGCTGTCTTCGCATGCCGCGTTTGAAATCTCGAGGCCCAGTGAGCGGTCATCGCCATTGCGGAAGAATCTTCAATTAGACATTTCAGAATAGATCCATTCCACCGAATCGATGCTGGAAAGATATAAATGCGCGGAGAGAAAGCTAAGCAAATTCCTGTCCTGAAGTTAAGAAAGAGTGCACACCTATCATTCGACGACTGCTCTCCTATGATCCCCTTCAGCCTAACTTTGCTTTCACAACAATTCAACGGGACTGCCGGCCTGAACCTCTTCTATAGTACAAAAAGCTCTCGGAAACGCGTTGTATCCGAGTCTCGCGATCGATGCTTGACTTTGGGTCATCACTTGATAGGGTCGAAGGAAAAAGAAAGACAAAGACAAGAGAACACACTGAGAGAGAAGCGATGCATTAAAAATCGAAGGTGACAGTCTGAGTCAGAGTCTCAAGCCTCAGACCCTGAATGGTCCGTGCGTGGGAAAGAGGGTGTTGTCATGCCGCAACCGACCCGCTCCTCCCGGACCCACAACCTTCCAGTACCGTGATGAAAAGCGCCGAGCTGGATCTCAGAGGTGACGATACCTGGATTCTTATGACCTCGCTCTCGTTCTGGGTTCTCGATACAAAGATACGGCTCGACAGCTTCGTAGGCTATATTTTGAAACACAAGGAGAAGATTCAGGTTGACTCACAGTTTTTCGGGGTCTTGGTGGCTGAACAGAGGCGAATCTGTGAGAGACGACTCAAATGGCCTGGTTGACAGAAACAGAAGAGACAGTGATACTCGATGCTCTACTAACACATGTATAGCCGTCGACTCAGGTGCTGCTACTTTTTCTCCAAGCTCTTCTGACATTCGTGTAAGCTCCTGGCCTTATCTCTCTCCAACCCACAACAGCATCAACAGCATTTTCATTACCGTGTCTATTCACCTAATTTTGCAAAGAGCACGAGGCAAAGCTTTGTGTCGGGTGCATTGCGCATTTGGGGCTCACACTGTCATAGTGCCACCCCCTGACGACGGCTTTTTCCAGCCCCGCAACATCATCCGTATTCTGTGGGCTTGACCATACGAGGCAAAGCCGGAGGTCCGCATTTTCCATATATGCCTCCCCCGTGCCAACTTGCATCGCCTCTCATATACCTTCTGCTATCGTCGTTCGACCATGTCGGTCCGTTCTTGGCTCAACAAACCTTCCCGCCGACCAAGTAGAGGTGAGGATCTGACTTTTACAGGCAATCAGAAGGATGCAAGTGCCTCGGAGCGAGGTGACGGTGCAACAAGCCAAAAAGGAGAAGCATTGGCCAATATGAATGATTCACTCGAAGACACAGACGACTCTACGGACAACGACGACGATTTTCTAGATCACTTCCCCATCGTCCGCGACAGTAAATGTAGTCCAGCTCCCAATGACTCGGACGACAGCTTCCAGAGCATAACGGGGAATCTAACCGACTATGTCTACCCCAACGACTCGATGAGGGACAGCCAGATAATTTTGGTGCGTTATCGAGATTTCCTTGCCGTATAATGTTAAAGTACTACACCGATACTGATGTTCCAGTAGGGTGAGAAGACATATAGAAGAATCGTGGAGGCCGATGTTAAATTCATCAACGAAGAGTCGTCACGACTACTTGATATCATGGTAAAGCCCCAAACGTCCACGTCGACATCCGAAACACCACCTTCATCTTGGGTACCAACGATTGTGAAAGTTAGGAAGACTGTACAAGCTGTTGAAGTCTCCCCCCTCCCAGGTGTAGCGACTGCTCTGACCCTCAAGCCTATGGAAAGAACTCAATCGGATGGATTTCAATCCGTGCGTGGTCTCACTAGTGGGAATATAGATAGATTTCTGAGGTTCCACAGGTGGTGGAGCGAGTCCTCGGAGTCTTTCACGAGGGGTGCGTCAAGATCTTTGCCTGTTCGTATATGGCAGCCACTGATAGCAACAGCAGGTCACCCCTTGTCGATATGCACGGTCGAATTCTGGGATTGGACGTGTCAGATGGACTGAGACTGATACTTCGCCGTGGTAAAATTATCCTTTTTCTACTCTAATCAAGACTCACGCTAGTTTTCAGACACTCAAGGCGACCCAAATTTAGATGTAGTCAACGGAAATGAGTTCAATGACGTGATCACCCAGTTCAACGCATCCACACAACCGCCTCTATCACATAGGCCTTTCGAGCCTACTACTGACAGTCGCACGGAAACCAAAGACACGAACACTGGAGCGAGCGCCGGGAGCCGGTTCCATAATGATAATCGCAGATACAAGTCCGAAAGGAAGGATCAGGTACGTTATAGATCAGGGCTATGAACAAGCACCTCTCGACTTTTCTATAGGCAGGGAGGCCAACTAGCAGCAATGTTTCGATTCAAGGGAATATGTCGGATCGAGGTCCCGCATCAGCGCCCAAGGGCACTTTCACACACTCATCTACATCACGACCCGAGCCTGCAATCCTCGACACTAGCTTGAAAACCATGAACACCACAGGCACGAATATACATATCAATCGAAGCGCCCAAATAGCACGCAAACGGATTAAAACGCGGAAAATCATCAAGGGCTACATTACCGATGACAAAGGCGACGAGGACAGCGGGGCGTCTACTTCTGTGTCTGCTTCCGATGCTGGGTTACACAACTCAAACTCCGATCTGGATGATGTAGCAAGTGTCGGGAAGGGTCAATGGACAGATGAGAACCAGGTACGAGGATGGGAGAACTCTGTGACCCAACAACAGATAACGAAGGAGGGATGGCCTGGTATATCCCACGGTCCTGGTATACAGGTCGCACATTCGACGCAGCCGCCTCTACTCCCCGTATCACAACCTTTTCGGACAAATGTCTTGAACCCAGCCCCCGCAGTCAACGGCAACAATCAGTGGCGGGAATGGGTATGGGACAATTTCCAAGCATTTTTGTGCAGCTTCACATTATATGGCGAGCTGTGCTGGGCTGCGCGGACCTTGGGCTACCTAGAACATCTCAGGCAAGCACACGATCCTTCCAACAGCGACTCAGGAGAATCGACATCCAGTGCATTCTCAATTTTTCGAGGGTGGGGCTCTTTCCCTCCTGTTACAATATTCCACCCCGACGCATATTTGTCCCGCCGTAACACCGCCTCGACACTAGCTAGTCGTTTCGGAGGTAGTCTGGCAGCAGATCTAAGCTCTTTACCCGGTGACCAGGTCCAGCTTCTGGAGAAGGAGGTTTGCGGGAGAGTTGAAGACATTTATGAGAAGTTACAAAAAGAATGGACGTATCTAACTGCACTCTTGGTGGCGCTCACCAGGTAAGCAATCTGCGTAGACCCTATAGCTCCACCGGACATGTTTCTTGTTGACGATGCCGTATCTAGTATTGGCACTGCAATATTCGCAATCCCATCCGACTCGTTCTTTGCCGTAAAACCTTCCACGCGACCACTGGTGGCGACACTGTGCCTGTGTGCAGTTGCTGGTCTTGTCTGCGTGATATGGAACTTCTGGAGGTACGGTTGGGCAAGTGGTGTTGGCTTCAGTGCCCAAAATGACAATGGTAGCAACGGCTCGGCTGATGCCCATCGGTTCATGGTACGCTCGTTCTGGTCTTTGTCTGCCAGCCACTTCCATTTTCAGCTAGTCCTTTATATGGAGTATGTACTCACTTCCTTCACCAGAGTCGTGCCATGGATATCAATGGTACCTATGTGACCCTCGCCCTCCTCTCTCGCATCCCTGCAGGCGCTGCTCTCGTTTCCGTGCTCACACTTATGATATTTTTCTGCCTAGTCACGTACGGTGCGGCAGGAAAGATAGTGTGGACTGTGGTTACAATAGTTGCGATAGCAGTGTGCGGACAGTACGTGGCTTGGGGGGCCCGTAAGGCTTTCAGAACTATTACTTGGGGTATCGGAGGCATAGCGGAAGGGGCATGGGCGTGTTTGAGGTGCGCTGTGGCTTGGACGAGAGGAATCCAGGTGATCGCTCCCAAAGTAGAGGCAGAGAGGTCTGGTGATCAACATAACAGCCAATGAACGTTCTGGTGCGATTATATAACATACTTATCACCGGGATATGATGAGTTCGAAGTAGACTATGTATGTAACTTTCCATGGGATTCACGCTCGAAATTCTGTTCCATATCGTAGTCCTCTTCCTATATCACTCCGATCTTTCGAATGTGTGAGATATATCGTTGATGGATTTGGGTCATCTACATCTAAGACCACATCGGACTCCATAATCCTCGTCCACAGTGAGTGGCCGCCGGCGGCAGAGGGCGGTTCACCAAAGAATTTGAACTCCGTGCCGGCAAAACCCTCAGCACGGGGTCTCCGATCTCCGATCTCTGACCACATCGATATCATACACGAAGGTTCATGCACATGCAGCATCATGATTCGACAGCGTTCAGCCACCAGAATGCTCGCGACGTAAACATGACGGCGACTCTATCATATTTCTGCCATGTAAGTGCCTTGATTCAAAGATGTACGCTACTTGCCAGACGCCGGAATAATCTTCCTTCCTTCAGGATAGTTGGTATGAAGTCCTTTGACCCGTGGATGCCTCAACTTTGCCCATACTGTTGAATACGATGCCGATTCACACGATATCATGATCAGCATCCAATCTTCAACTATCTACATGTCTGCGTCGCGAACCTACTCAGCCGGGAACACCAGGAATCAGAATCAGCCAACTTCCCTTCTACCCAAGGACTCATCGCAAATCTTAGTACTCTTGGGAGTCGAGAGCCGCACATCAGATAAATTACCGGTTCTGGGGTTCAGTCGCCTCGTTTACAAAACGTGGGCAGTAATCTTGCGGTGGCGTCAATTATGGACCATGACAGTTATGGTGATTTGGCTCAGGATATACATATAGGGTGTGTAGGGTAACATGAGGTGGCCTGTGAAGAGTGCTACATTGCATGCTCACTCAGCTCCTCATATAGCCCCCATCGCATCTTGGGGACCTGAATCGCGGTTGCTCTACCTCCTCACATCCTTTCCCCCAAGCTTTCGATTTGAACTACGACAATGTCGACTGGTTTCTCCCATCCTCGGTATGTAGGAACTGTAGGTAACTCCGTTACGCACAATGACAATACCTTCACCCGAGGACGGTTGGAGTTGGTACAGGCATTTCCTCTTCGATTGTCGCTGCCTCTTCTGATTTTCGAGTACAGTACGGAAGAACCTACAGGAGCATTGTGGACGGCGACATTTTGATTCAGCGCCATGTGTTTACCGAGGACCTATGGGTTAGTCCCAAATATGATCAGAGTGAAAGTCCGGAATTCGAGGCCATGGAAGTCGAGAGAACGGTGCAGATTACGGGAGTGTTTGGGGTTCAAGGTTTGTTCACGGCGATAACAATCAAGCCAGTCGATGGGAACGAGTCGAAAGCGTTCATGCCGGTGAGTTTAGAACTTGAGAAAAGCAGGATGAATCCTAATGACTACGTCAGATAGCCAAGCAGATCCTTCAGGAGACATCCTCTTGGCGGTATGTTAGGGTACCTGTTCATTTACGGACCGTCATGATAGTGGGCTCCAGGTCACCGCTTCTCACTCAGGTCTTTGCACTGGGACGCTCGGGTGCGGCGTTGACGTTGATAGTGTACGGCGGTACGTCGTCTATTGAGAACGAAATCGCGGTGCTGAGAAGTTTGTAGAACTAGTAAATGGTCAGGCCATCATCGATCAATATCGGGACAAGGACTGGATTGTGTATTACTACCTCATGTATACGCAGGTATGTTCATCCTCTCGATATCCCACCCTAACTAAGGCTTTACTCTAGTGGATTGCGATGGATTCCTTGCGCGCCGACAACACCCTGACGATTCCGGTGGGTTGGATATATGTTTAGCATCACTTAATTCTTGACTTGATAGTATACCAGGTTTCAAACAGGTGGAATGACTGGTTCTTCGCCCTCAAAAATTCAAATTACTGGCAGTACGACCTGACCTCCGTCTGCCTCTCCCCGCCAGGTGAAGACAGCCTTGCACCAAGCTATTCTCACCCAACTCCACTTCCCTTGGGCACCGCCCCACCTCTCACTGAGATCGCCGCCTGCTTTGAGAGAGCCTTTGGTGATTGCTTGTACCTGCTCGCGCCATTCGGAGGGAGGTTTCGCGTTGAGTTATCCGCGTCGACCCTTGTTCGACATGGTTTATTTACTTTTGGGACCGTTGTTGACGGGACGAAGCCCGGGGTCCTCGCACACTTTCCCTTCACCCCTTCACCTGAGTGGCATTGCAAAAGTCAGGATACCAATATCGAAGCAAATTACTCCAGCTCGGGTATGTCCACCGCTCATCAACTCGATCCCCCTCTAACTAACTTTATTCAGTACCTTCGCGGGTTGATCTCTCCTTCCGCAAGACCAGCAATATCCGACTGAACCTTGACTTTGCGCTGTGCCTTCCAGAGGAAGATCTAGATCGATCTCGCGCTGCCTACCTTTGCCAATCTCTTCAACATCACGATGGCTGCGACGATGTCGAAAACATTGGTAAGTAACCGGTAACCCCTACGTGGATCCCCGGCCTTCGTCCGACCTCTGATTCATGGCTTTACACCCCTCGAAACTCAGTCTGTATTGATCACATCGGATTTTCTCTCCAAGGGACCTTCCCTGGTGGCCCTACCAAGCTTCCGACATCAGCATACCTATTCGTTCCCCCGCTGTCATTCCAATTCACCAACAACATGTATTGCCTCCAGTATCCGATACCTGACTCACTTTTCTACTGGTGCCACGATCCCGAAGGCAAGGATATTATTGCCGAGGAAGATTGGGATAAAGTTGGTATTCCCAAGCTAAAAGTGGAGATGTGGGTAAATTCATGGTGGCGGAGCCAGGATTATGACTGCGTCCGTGACCATCTGCGCTCGAGAAACTACAATTTAGACGGTAGGCAGTATGCTAGCGATCACGGGTATCCAGAATTGATACGAGGTGAGTAAACACCGCTTTCGTCATAACGACTATTCCTGACACTACGGTTCGCAGGTGATCCGCACGATCAAAGATTCATAATGGTTGATGAGGAAGAGGAATCTATTACTCGGCTGGAGTTAGCCTGAGATGAACGCGTTGAGGTAGGAGCACCTATGAGGTACGGCAAGCAGTCGGCCACCGTCAAGAAATTTCAGACCCATGCCTTATAGCTGATTCTCTTCTACAGTAAAGTCGATCAGGATGGGGCCTGATCAACTCCTCCAAACCAGGAGCAACGACTCAAAGAACTCCGAGACTCATTTCGTGGCAGCCAATCTTGACGTGAAACCAATGTAATTATGGCAAAATTGATACATATCGAATAACTATACAGTGTCATCTGGTGGTACACATTCTATCATCTATATCGAACAAGCGAAGGGGTATCGGTTCGATGTTCACAACGACCGGCCTCTGTGGTCCCCATGAGATGGCGGACGCCAACTGTCTGTCACTTCGAGCCTGGATCCCACGAAGAGGGAGGATGCTGCATCCGACGTCGCAGGGCGGGCTGGTACTCTGTCCAGATGGCGGATTGTCGCGATCATAGCCGACCCCCCTATTCATACGACCGGGGGGGCGGGAACAATCTTCGCTGGGCGGGCTGAGTATTTCCTCGACGAGGGTCTTATGACCTCAAACTCGCTCCCCGCTCTCTTCATCGTATCCTCCAATTGGGATGTCCTTTTTGACGCTCGCCTGTTGCGAGCTGGTCATCGTTGTTCCCGTGCGACACGTCGATCTTCGACTTTGCAGGCAGAACGTCGTTGCATCCGTCTGCGGAGGTTTCAGATCAGTCTCCGTTTCCGAAGGAATCGTCGAAAAAGAAAAAAGTGAAAGATTTCGTACTTCCGGATAGGTGTCAAGACCGCTGTTGAGCTGCTTCTGAATTGACATTCGGGAATTTAAGGTGTCGAGCATCGTCTAGATTGCGATAGATTCATGAGGACAATACCCGGTTAAATGACGACTCGAATCGTAATGAAGGGAGGAATGAGCTCACGTTGGTGTAAATGCGGCCCATCGGAAAGGCAAAGAAGATGTACATATACGTTGAATTCAGAAAAAGAAACGAGAAGAGGTCCCCCAATGCGAAGATGGACGCAAACAAGCCTAATCGGAGGAAACATTGGAGTGCCTGCCTCCGTGAGGGTATAGATTATACTCACCAGTCTGTATTGCTCCACGAATCAACCGGTTAAGAACGTGGTCGGTGCGTCGGAACCCCGTCCTTGACCGTAAATACGCGGCCGTAAGAGCAACTGCCCGGCGTACCAAGTAAATGTCAAAAGTGTCTACAGCCAGGAATGAGAGAAGGGCTCACTAGTGATCAAGAGATCCGCCGCTGTCTGATTTCCCAACCTAAATTACTGCGCCTGAGTCCGATGCTTGCCTCATATTATAAGAACTGCATTTACCACACTGCGGGCCACACAATCAGCAACAAGCCTTTGCAAACAGACTAATCAAACCTTACTGATAACGTAGGGAGTTAGCGGCTTGAATTTGGTCACACTTGCGAGGAGATCAGTACCGCTGTGAGCATAAGAACCGGTGAGGACTCACTCTGCAATTATTCCCGACTTGACACAAGCAATCATCCCCGTAACACAGCCTGCAATGCTAAAGAACCCAATGGCAAATACCAGAATCCTACTCTTTGTGAGGATGAGGACCCTATGGGCGTCGAGGACAAAATCAATGAAAACGCTCATGTTTCGGTCAGCGAACTCACCGATGTGCCAAAAAACCCTGCGCAAGCAGCGCACAGATAGCAGTCGCCCCAGCCGTTAACGGGATAACCCAACCAGCCTCTGCCAAGGGAGTGAGAAGGGGACAAGTAGGACGATGTGAAGATATTTACTGAGTAGAATGCCGGGATTGGTGAAATTCGTAACGCTTCACAAAGGATCAGTTCCAGTCGACGGTAGCAGTATATCGGCAGACATACCAGAGCTCCCAAGCACCGTAGACTTCCCTGTGTAGCTTTAAGCGGTTGTACGCACAATGGGAATAGAGAAGGGCTTACACCACACTGTGCAATGTGTCGAGGAAGAAGAGGACGGCGACAATGCTCCTGAGGGTTCGGAGAGTGTGGGTTTAGCGACATTCCGCAAGAACAAGCAAGTCTTCATACTTGATCCAAAGAGGGTCGTTGAACTCTAATTGCCGGGATGAACACCGAGGGTTAATGAGTAAATTCCTTCCAGCGTCTCGTAGCATGCGCACCTGTGGTCTTGTACACCAGAAACTGATAGGTCACCAGGCCAAAGAGATATGTATTCACTAGGGAAAGATCATTCAAGCCTCAAGGTTATGTCGACGGTCGAATAATGGCATGAAGAATACGCACCTATTGTTCCAAGCAAGAAAGCACCTAGTGATATTCATGAGCAAAAAGAGTAATCTCTCCAAGATGGATCTGCATACCAACTGAAAGGTCGTACTGCCCCATCTCGAAGTTCTCAGCAGGTGTGGGTCCGGAATGGGCAGAAATCCTCCAATGTGCTGACATCGGCCCTCAACTCCTTTAAATACCGGCACGTTTCGCGATTGACGCGGTTCCTGTTACCCTGAAACAGAAAGGATAAATCCATTATACCAAATCTTGCCCCACAAAAACATAAGCTATCGCACGTGTCCGAGTCACCCCTCCGGGAGCTATTTCCTGCCGCACTCCCGTTTCAATCGCACATTTCAGGTTTGAAAGCAACCATCTAAATAGCGTGGTCGAGAAAAATTCTGTCGTTCTGGCCTTGGTAGCGAAGGGTTGCGATCGTGATTCGTCGCCAGACACTCGGATGTAACCAGGCCCCCTCATCTCGAAACGTACCAGTGACCACCTCGAACGTTGTCAGAAGGTTTTGACGTGAGGCAAGTTTGAGGACTCGACCAAGGTTCGAGTAGCTTCCCCAGAAACCTGCAGAAACGACGATCCGAAACGAGAAAGAGAGACTCAGACTCGTTTGTCTCGGATGTCGCTAAATCTTGGAGCACCGATCGGTCCACTGTTAGGGCTTCAGCGTTGTCGTAATCAACATACCGGCTAAGTAGTATCTCCACCCACGCGAGACTCATCTGAGGCGGCGGCGTCCCTGGAGGTATGTTAACGTGGTCATCCCTGGTCATCCCGTATTCTTCGTCCACAGCAAGAAGGCGACTCGGACGGCTGAGGAGCTTCTACACTGCGAATGCTCCAGGGTCAATCTTGTGCGATGCGCTGGCTTCGGGAACAGGCGAGTATTGCTATACTGTTAATGGTGTGTGATTCCCTGCGATATGCATCTTCATTCAAAGACCTATATTTACACTCGTGTATTCATCAGATCGCTGTTACTTTTCCAAATAACCACGGCGGGGCTTCAATCGGTAAAATCCGCAAGGCTGAACTATTGAACGCACCTTCGACATTTGCGCTCCATTAATGATCAGTCGTTCCTCGGACGAGCCGCTTTGCTGTAAACTCATTGACCCCACATCGCATTCCGTCACTGTCAGAATATCTTCATTAACCTTGTATCTTGTTCCAAGATTGGCGTAAAACTATCAGCCTCAATATGTCAAGGAGTTAAAAGCGGCCCTGTACCGATATTCGGACTGGTTTGATTGAGTTGAAATTGAGTTGATCGTGTGCGTTGTCCCAGAATAGGTCGTCAAGATAGCACGAGTTCGACCGTTTGCACGCCCACCCTCAAAGGAAACGAAAACCATGAAGCTGGGGTGTTAAAATAGGTTATAATTGGGAAATCCCATTTGTATGATGGGCGTAGTGGGCAAACTAACTAAGGGATCTGATCTGTTACTTATCAGTGATTGCAATCTTTGTCTTATCTTATCTTATCTGCTCTAATCCATGAATTGATATATGGTTGTCCTTCATCGTACTTTTAGATATACGTACACGTAGTCCAGAATACGTGACCTTCTTCTAACCTTTTCCTTATAGAGTGCTCCACGCATTGTCGACGGAAACAACAGCTCCATTGACACCAGCACTAGCGGGAGAGGCTAGGAACAGCAGGACGTCTGCAATCGCTGCAGGATCGCCAGACTTGGGAAATCCGTCTTGCCCTTGATTGGGTAAATGGAGGGCTGTTACGGGGCTGCAATATAGCAAGCTTGAGCCTTCAGCAGGGAGGTGTAAAACCGGAAGACCTACGCAAGCTTGGAATAGCCGACCATATCCCAGGTCTCAGGCGGGCTGCTTTGGACGATGTTCGTCTTGATTGCTGTTGGATGAGACCTATATCAACGTGACGTATAGCAAGGTTGACGATATGAAGGACCTACCTCCCGGAGTGATTGCATTACAGCGGATCCCCTCATCCTTAAACATCCATGCCGTATTTTTCGTGACGCCGAGCTGAGTACATAGAAATGTGTATTTTCAGTGAGCAGAAAGCTATAGAGAGATATGAATGCTCACCAAAGCATGCTTACTCGCGCAATATGCAGCCCCAGAGACCGCACCGCTGATCGACGCTTTACTACACACGTTTACAATGCTTCCACCGCCGTTAGCCTTCATGACATTCACGACCTCTCTCATTAACTTGACAGGGCCAGTCAGATTGACAGCCATGACTCGATCGAAGTCCTCATCCTCCATGTTGTCGACACCAGCGTGCCTATCCATGATCCCGGCGACATTCAACAACGCATCGATCTTTTGCGAATTGAAAGCCGCTTGTGCGCCAGAAACAATATCTTTGGCTGCGTTCGGCTTGGAAATGTCGATTTGGAGGAAGGTAAAGGCCGATTGGTTGGAGGTCAAGGATTCAGGTGCTGGATTAACGTCGATGCCAAAGACATGCCAGCCAGCTTCGAGGAACTTCGCCGATGTGGCAAGACCTACACCGCTGGAAGTACCTGTGATAATAGCAATCTAGAAGCAAACAAAAGTCAGTTATTCGCCGAAACCAGCGCGAAGAAAGAAACAAAGGGTACCTTGTTGTCAGACATGCTGGTTACTCAGAGGGAAGCGATCGACTGGGGATCATATACACCCCTCCTCTTAAATACCCACGAGACCCTGACCTCCAGTGCGCTCATCGATTTCTGAGAAATCGTGCCAGAAATTTATGAGGTATTGAATATAACCAACAGCCAATAGAATGCGCAGGCTTCCTCAGGGATGTCATCCACTGAGAATTCAGACTAGGACAGTCTTGGTACCTAGCGAAATTCTGGAAAATAATCATTCGAGACTATAATCAGGTATAATCGTGCGATCGTGACAAAGGATCGCACCTGAGGGATTCCAAGCCGTTCATAGGTCATTCATTTCGGCCTCGTGTTCTATTGAAAGGCGTTATGCTGGACTCTGGGGTGCATTTTCCAGCGGTTGTGGAGGTAAGAAGAAACCGTAAGTCTGAAAGATTCGACACGTCGAGATAGAACTCATGTAAACACCATGACAAATCGGCGGCGCCGGGCCCCGGGGTTTCTGGTACTTGGACTTGCTGGGCCCGGTGTCACTGTTTGTGTACCACTCACTACTCAGTGCATCAGGCTTGATTGAAGCATCACTGACGACTGTAATCGCAACAGAAGCGTACTCTGTACACAAAGTTATGGTATACAGTACTGAGGCAAGCGTCCAACTCACGAAAAGATAGCGGTGCGAAAAGATTGTGAACTACAACAAGCCATTAAATAACCAAAGCGCCTGTGCGAGCAAGCGAAGAGCACATCACAAAGTCCCGAAGTTATGTATAATGATAGTAAGCATTCAAGGGAAGATAGGGGAACGTTATCATCAATTCAAACCAAAGAAAAGCAAGAACACTGGAAGGATCGTTACCGCTGCCGACGAGCTAAGTAGCGACATGGCACCATTGTCGTTTCGGTCAGCCCCTTGAGCGACACCACCGACCGGTGTAGGTGTCACTATCGCTGTCTCTGTCGGTGTGACGACGCTGGTGACCTTCCCTGCGTTGTTGGCGGCACTGGTTTGAGGCGATTGAGACGCCGTATCGGTGACGGTGGTCGCTGGGGGTGCATTTCCTGATGCTTCTCCAGAGGCGGGCGAGGCAGGCTTAGCTGGTCCCGACTGTGCTGCTGCCGCCGAGGAGGAGGATGCGCTTGCAACAGACGAGGACGCGTTGGAGGAAGCTGCAGCCGAAGACGCGGAGGAAGAACCCTTCGAAGCGGTAGCAGAAGCACTCGAAGCTGACGAAGATGAGGACGTGGTGTTCTGAGCAGGTGCACCCTCAGTTTTGATGTCTACGATCCTGGTCAGCATATGGTTAACTTAACGAACAGAAGAAAAGGCCACAAACATGTCGCGAAGTCGGGGAACTTGAAGTCAGGTTCAACATACGGCTGGGTCTTGTTGAGAGCGACTCCAACAGGCACGATATGCTACCAAAACCAAGTAAGTACGGATGAACCATGTAACAACATCCCTTACAACGCACCTTGAATGCACCCCTCAACTTCGAGTAGTTGTCAATAGCCAGCTGCATCGTCATGTTGTTCGTCTCGTGCGCGAGAAGAATAGCTCCTTGCTAGAACCAGATAGTCAACGAAAGAATAGCATTCACTCGACGAGGACCACGTACCCGACTGAAGTTACCACCGGCAGCAAGCTTGATGAAGTCATCGTAGTTCTTCTGAATATCATCGGGTCCCATGTCGGGGTTAGTGTCGAATGTATCATGCTTCCAAAGGATGTTTGTCAATCCCAGGGCGGCGGAAATGGCACGGATACGGTCATCAATGTCACCAAAGGGTGGCTGAGAAATGATATTAAAATCATGATATGAGATAACGACGCAAGGGGAAATGAGGGGAAAGCTCACGCGGAAGCATGTAGGTGTAGCACCAGTGAGAAGCTTGACGGCTTGCATCTAGTATGCGCAACTAAGTCGGAAATAACGGATGTTTCCACAGGAGGTGCTTACAGCTGTGGAGAATCAAAGAAACCATCAATTGGGGTCAAGACTCCTCCTAACTGATGAATGATACGCACTGTAATAAATTTCCGCAAAGGCATCCTCATCGCTTAAGCTCGTCACTATAGAGGGGGGCACGAAGTTGTCAGCACAGGAGGACGTCGACCGAGATGATATAGCGCCCTACTAGCTGGGTGGGACCATGAATCTAAAAAGCGCTAGGTTAGAGCGGTTGAAACACGGGAGGCGGGCATCGCGGTACTTACGAACACAGATTTCGTGGCCTGATGGGATCGAAGAATGAATATGCCAAGCCCATACGCGAATCATCGAGGGACATACCATCATCCATCGCTCGTTTAGCTTGCAACGGCCAGGCCAGCACATTACTACCAATAAAGAACATGGCTGTGTTCATTCATGATGAGCGGGATGCAGCATATGGATAGTAAATTGGTATTCAAAACGCACTGGCTTTCTGTTTCTGCTCCGTGAGGTGGTCGTAGAACGCGTTATGCGAGCAGTTAGGTCCATCGTCGAATCCATAACCAAGGGTTTGAGGCTATAGATAATCGAAAGAAGGATGAGGCCTGACGAATTTGGACAACCGTGTCGAAACGCACCTCGGGGACAAGATCAATGTCCGACGGAACGTCCTTCGTCTTTGCCTTTGTGCACTGTGTGATTGTCCACCAGCAATCCGTATCCTTGTCACGGTCGTATGTTTCCTTGTCCGCCTCTGTCTGTTGCCACAAGAAGTCACATCAGCCACGGCCCCTAAAAATGACAGCCGCAATGCATCACCTTAGGAGCGATCTTTGGGATCTTGCTCTTGATCTGGTCGAACTTCGCGCGCGCGGTAGCATCGTTCGGCAGTATCTTCGCTGGTGTGAAGACTTCAGGGAAGTTTGGGATATCGTCCGCGATGGGAGGGAAGTTGTAGATCTCGCATTGCTTTTCAGGCTCTGGCAGGGTGCATCGGGATTAGCATATCGAGAACCGAGTAAACTGCACTGAGGACAGGGGAGTAAACGCACCAGAGATTGCGCTTTGTTCTGCGACGGTCGTTCGGTCTACGGCCGAGGCGACAGTGAGCAGGCTTGCCAGAGCCAATGCAGTGATGAACATGGTGTGGGTGATTTCGTCAAGTCTCTTCTATAGTTCTGAAGGAATGGATATTGAGTCCGAAGCTCAGTTGGAATCTCTACGGGGCCGGCCACGTAGAACGAGGATTGAGAAGGGGAAAGAGGGAGAGGGAGAACAAAGAAGAGAAAAGAGAATAAGAACATAACCAAACTCCCATTCTTATATATTGTAAAGGCACCCCCGATCAGACGACTTGCCGTCCGGCGTTGATGGATCACTAGCAATGACGGTAACTGCCAAGGCTTTGTGCTGCTTTGCGCCGCTCGGAGAACGCTCTTAAGGCGCGGGCAGTAATTCAACTTGTATCATCTAGAAGACGTATAAATCCCACAATCAATTAGCGTCGCTCAAGGCTGTTTCGCAATAAACAGAGGCGTTGCTTACCCGTCGCTCTAAGTGAATATCTGGAGACATTTCTGTGTTAATAACGTTAGGAAAGCGGGTATATGAGCCCGTTGCTTTGTCGTCGCCGTCGTCGTCGTGAGGAGGTCCACGAGGGTCCATGGGAGCCCCGAACGATTGAAATTTCGCTGCTGAGTCTTGGCACGTCGGTCGATACGGGAGTCAAAGTTCTCAGGGAGTCGTGAACACAGTCGATGTGTCGGGAAGTGAATATATCGTATTCGAGGGAGTCCTGAAGGTATCATTAAGTTCGAAGCCTATACTGGTGAAATACCAATAAGATAAGGTTCTAGCATCTTTCGCAGTCGTAATAACGTTTATGAGAGTATAAACATATCTCTAGATGATGGAGAAGAATGCCACCCCGGAGAAGACGGAGCAGAGCATCGTGATTGTGAGCGCAGAGACCGTGGTCGGGGCTGAGCCTGCGTTGCGCAAATTCCGGTTACTCGAATCTGAATCGTCGTCGGAATCAGACGACGAAGCGGTTTGTGTGGCAACCGGGCTCGCTATCGTGGCCGTTGGGGGTACTCCCACTCTAGCGCCAGCAATGTCTACAAAGGGGGGAAACAACGTTATTTGAAGATCCTCAACAACAACAGCGAGATGATCACGAACACTGCTCAAATGTTGGGAAGGTGTAGTTCGTCTCGACATACGGCTGAGTCTTGTTGAGGGCAACGGCTACCGGAACGATATGCTATGACAGCAAAGGCAAGCACGTTAGGTGATCAGTGGAATACCCGAAAAATATCGAACGGAAACGTACCTGTATGGCCTGCTTCATCTTGGGATAGTATTGCATGGCCTTCGAAACCGTAAAGTTGTCCAACTCATGTTGAAGGAGAATCGTTCCCGCACTCGCGAAAGTGCCGTTCGAGGCCAATCCAATGAAATCGTTGTACGCCTTGTCCACGGTGGCAACAGTAACGCCCGGAAGTCCAATGTCGGCATCCTCGGTGACATACTGCCACATGATGGCCTGAAGGCCTAGTGCACCGGCAATGCTACGAACTCTGTCGTCGATGTCACCGTATGGGGGCTAGTACGGGACGTCGTGTCATCTTCGTGTTCTGGGGGACAGGTGGTCAAAAGAGAAAAAACTCACCCTGAAACATGTAGGTGTCACCCCTGTAATAAGTTTTATAGCTTGCACCTAAGCAAGGGTTGTATTATTAGTGTCCTTGACCTCGTTGCACGTCGAAAGTGAACAAAACAAACAGCTGTTCGACAGAGTGGTAAGCACAAATCTAACTCAATATGGAACGATGAACGTACAGTAGTATAATTCCGCGAAGACGTCCTCATCCGACAATGAGGTCACTGACAGGTCCGTTTAGCGTTCATTAAAAGATAAGGAGTAACCAGATTGAGCTCACAGTACGGATGCGACCAGGAGTCTAGGGGAAAGAATCTTTAGTAAAGCGGCCGAACTGAACTCGTTTCTGAAGGCTTCAACTTACGAACGCACAATTCGTGGCCTAAAGACAGGAATCAGTACGACATAGAAGAACGAAGAATCGGAAGGAAAGCACTTGCCGTCCGCGAAGGCTCGCTGAGTTTGCAAAGGCCACTGGAACGCGTTGCTTCCGATGAAAAACATGGCTACACGAGGTTCGGGTACGGAGGCCAAGATAAGAAAAAATCGACTGAGAGCGCGCAGAGAACATACTGGCTGTTTGGTTCTCGGCTTTCAAGAAATCGTAAAATCCGTCATGTCCGCAGTATGGGCCATCATCAAAGCCGTAGCCGATCGTTGAGGGCTGAAAGGATCATTGGATGGGGTCTGAGTCTTCTAGTATCCTCAGCACAAACCGAGGCACACGCACCGGGGCTACCGTGATAACATCCGGGTTAACGCCTTGGTTCTTGGGAGTTGTGCATCCGTTGTATGTCCACCAGCAGTCGGGGTCGCTGTCAGAATAACCACTTGTCTTTCCGTTTGCAGGCTATATATAATATATCGAAGAACCAGTCAGTAGCCTATCCAAACTGTACATCTGAACAATCCATACCTTCGGAGAAAGCTTGAGTACCTTGGGCGAAATCTCGTCCCATTTCGCCTTCGCCACGGTGTCATTAGAAATCATCGTCGCCTTCTGGCCTATCCCAGGGAACGAAGCACTGTTCTCGGTCACGATTGGTAAGGTGGAGGGGGCGCAATCGTCAGCCGGGTCTGGAGTAGAAAAATCTTTGAGCTGGGTCGAACGTAAAGAAAAGCAAGTAACGCACCATTGCCACCATCGTCGTCCTGAGCGACTGCGAACTCAGCGCAAAGTGCGAGCCCGAGCAGGATGGCCGCAAGCATGGTCTTTCCGAATCGACGGTTCATAATGGCGTATAGGTCAAAGCCTTGGAAATAAGGGAGACGGTAAGGAGGAGAGATTGGACAGTGAACCACCCAGGGACGTTGAACGCGACCTGCACCAAAGGCGAGAGGGGGGTAAAGAACGCTCTCTGGCTTCTGCCCTTCTAATATGGTTTCTGGAGGGCCATGTATCAGATAGGGTCAGATACTCTTCTCGGAAGAAATTATCTCGTAAGACAGCAACTCACCTCAAGCCGGTTCCAAGGCTGAATGGCAGCTTGATTACTCATGGTTGTCCGAGTGCAAACTGCATGAGGTCAACGAAGAAACCCCTCAAGTTCACCTCGGGAGCCCCTCCTTAGCCTTGGTCGGGGACCGCCCGAAGTCGAAACGTATGTCGGAAGGCCATCTATCGCACAGATATCTCGGAGATAGCCACCAAGGTTGGCTGGGCAGCAAACCCAGAAAAACGTTGAAACAGCTTGTCGTTTTCAAGTATGGCAAGCCCGGGTTCTGGTAAACGGTTTCGTTTTCTGACCAATTATGCCGTTTCTCGAAGCTGTGATTCTGCCACCCATTGTGCCGCCAGTCGAGAGCTAGATCAGGAGCGTCTGAACTTTTCCATCAAGTAGGATTGAGAACTTCGAGCTCTGAGATTGCGGCAGTCCGGGGTGATCACCGTAACGGAGTCCCACCAAGAATCTATGGGGTATTCGGCGACTCTCTAAAACGTGAAACCCCACTTCAAACTGACTAACAATTGTCGGTGCCAAGGTTCGCTATAGATTCCCAGTGCCCTGCACCGGCACCTCCGAGTCACGGTCAGGTTCGACGATGAGCCTACAACACGATTACCTAGAGTTAGGCCCTCTGCGATGATCTCGAGCGGGAGAAGAGCAACGCACCGGTACCGAAAGCTACAAATAGTTCAAGAGCGGATGCCGATTGTTTTTCAAAAAAGGGTCCGTTGGTCTCTGCGAAGAAATTTCCGTTGGTCAAGATACTTTCTACAAGGATAGGCATATTATTGGAACCTACAGCCTAGCTGGAGCCCTCTCCGACTTACTGTGTTGCTATTTTTTCTGGATCATTGCCGTGCTGTAGCTGTACATTTGTTCATTTAGTGCTGGAAAGTTCGGTCAACATCTGTTCTGCACATCTATCGCCGTAAGTCTTCGCACCTCAAAATATCTCTCGCTCGCTCTTCCCGCCACCTTCAAATTTCGTTCGTCACCATTTCAGCCGGCCGCGACCCCAACCGAGTATCTCTCCGACTTCAATGCACTCTTTCAGCTCCTCTACGTCGACAGATGTCCCTCGACCGTAACAGTCTCCTCGCAGTTCCACACAGCGTAGTTCGGGTCGTAAGATTTCAGTCTTGTTGGTCATCGTTGAGAATCCGAATTGACTATTCGAATGCTTCAAACCAAAAGCTATTTCCTCGGTTCCTCGTTGGAGAGCTTGGCAGGTTCGACGGAAAACGCGATAACGTTGCGTTGTGTTAATCCTGATTGAGCGTGTACGATACCGAGTTGACAGTTTGAGGTTAAGGAGTCGGGCATCTTTGGGGCTCGATACGATTTCGAAGTCAAAGTCATGGTCAAAGCGTGCTGCGAAATTCGAATCCAATGCCAATGCCAAACAACATTGCGTGACTTCGCGCCGGCTCGTATTGTTTACACCTGTATATCCCTATGGACGCAATCTTCAGGTTAGGGGCTACACAGCCTTACACAGCTTTTGGAGGCTCAGTGTGGCAGTGGAATATGACCTGTTATTATTTTCGGGTGAGTACAGCTTCCGTCTGTATCTCTGTCTTACCCTGTGTCTATACAGCTCAACTATCAAAGGCTAACGAAAAAATTTAAACGAAAATCCAGTCGCGATTCGCGACAATTTGATGCTGATCCTGAAGAACAAGAACGAGAACAACGCGAGTGGGACCAGCTTGGTCCTCGTGAGTGGCATATCTCCGTGCAATGCCACTTCTTTTACACAGAATGCCACACGGCATGTTTTCAAGACTACATTCCTATTCAACAGCTTTTTGTAAATTGAGAGCGGTGAACGTTTCTGAACCTGTTGCGTGCTGTCAATAAGACAGGAGTCATATGTATTCCAATTATGTCTTGCCACAACATATTGACATGGCGCCCTGGACCTCTCAGATGTTTTACTTTATAAGACACGCGGGGCTTCTTCAATTCGAACACTCATCACCCACCCACAATCTAACTTTACGACTCGTGAATGTTCATCCCATTCCTCTCTAGCAGAAAGGCGCCCAGCTCAGAGAAAAAACTCTACAGACGTAAGGGTGGTGGCGGAGGTGGTCGAGGAGGAGGTGGGGGAAGGAGCAGCGGTGGAAAGTCGGGTAGCAAGGGAGGTAGCAAAAGTGGCAGTACCGGTGGGAGCAAGGGCTCTTCGTCGTCCTTCACCAGGACCAAGCCCACGAAGATAGGAGGTGAGTTCAAAATCTCCCGAGTTTTTCTGACACACAACTGAGCCACAAAATTCGAATACAGGATCCAGCAGATCGACGTCCTCATACGGACGCGGTGGCGGAGCCGCTACAGTCATCCCAGCTGGTTCACTATTCGCTGGGCGTTCTGTCGGTGGCGGAACCCGAGACCACATATACGGAACCAGGTAAACACCGACACTTTTTCTCCCTCCATTACCTTCTCGCTAAAGCCCCCGTTACCCTTCAGAGTCTACGGAAGCGGCTATCCCGGACTCTCAGGTCGTGGTGTCGCTGGTCGTGGTTTCCCCTTCTACTTCTGGCCCGTCGTCTGGGGTGGCGCCGTCGGAGGAACCGCAGGCTATCTCTACGCGTCCTCCGAATACGGCTTAGCAGACAACTCCTCCCGCCCCGGCGGAGCCCTATACACCGCTTCTCTCACCTCCAACTCGACCTCGAACTCGCAGACAACCCTCCGAATCCTAGCAGACAACTCCACAATCGCCGACCTCCTCACCGATATCACACGGAATTGTTCGATGTATCTGACCCCAGGACAGACAACCAATACTTCGGGTGTACCGTTCAATATGTCCGCACCTGCACCTAAACCAGAACAAGTCATTCAGTACTACCGTGCTAGCAGTGTATCTCTAACTCTCGACGGGTACAACAATTCCGCGGTCTTTAGCAACGACGAGAGTACCAGAGACTCAGACTTCCCTTCCGGAGTCGACCTGAATATGATTAATTGTGTCAACCAGACAATCGGAGCAGGCGTACCGTTGATTGACGCTGGAGTAGGGAGGTTCGGTTCAGTGTCGGGTTTGCATCTAGTCGGGATGGTGTGGCTTGTTTGGGTTTTAGGTCGAGTGGCGTAGGCTGGGGACTCTCTTCGATGGATCGTACGAAGGAAGGATAATGTATTTCTAACTTATTGACTATGGTATACCCCCTATCTCATCATGTAGCTTATGCCACCATTAACGCGGTATTCCTTTTCGTGTGAATGCAAGGCGGCTCCGTAACATGAGAAGGCGTTGTCGGGTGGGATCGACGAACTGTATACAGCATTTCAACGGCATCTGAAGCGCATGACGGATCGAGTTGGAGGAACCGTTCGGTGATGAAAGTATTTGTCGAAGATCCTCGGTGCTTGTGATGGAGCAAGAAGGAGGAAGGGTTGAGGAACTTTCAGAGGGATTCATGCGATGTTCAGCGCAAGGTGAGGTGAGCAGCACTGTCAGTGTTTGCAAGTCAAACGCAGCTCGCCGTGACCCGAACATGGGCAGCCTCATGGCTTGGACAGCAATAGCGCCGCCACACCCCCTCCATTCGCCGGAGAGCGCCAATAACACGGGATGCAAGTACCGGTGAACTTGCGCGTCATGTTCCGTGAATGAACGTGCCGTTGAACATGGCACGAACATGGTGCTAACATGAACAAAGCGGATTATTGCTGCCTAATAATCCCCTTTCTTCTTGCCCATGCCATGTTCGTGCCATGTTCAACGGCACGTTCCTTCACTGTACATGGGTTCGTTGGACCTCGCGTCCCGTGTAAGTCATCCACATCCCGGTACGCCCAACATGCCATCAGGGTTTTTGACCGAACCTTTCCTGTTCATGTCTGAATGCGTAAACCAGTTGGAATTGTGACAATACAGTAGGCCTAGAAATACAGCTGAGTGGTATCTATCGAGCGTGTCGGGTATGATGTCTAACGGGTATCGAAATTGTCGGGTATCTTTTATGCTTTCATTCGACGGGAAAGTCGTCTCAAAGTTCGACGGGGGCATGAGGGAGAGTGAAATGGCCTCCAGACTGGCCAATGGCAATGATTCCATCCATTCATATAGGGCTTTCGTAGCCTCAAAAACAAGTATCTGTCACAGCAGTTTCACGTCAGCTTCTGCACCTCAAAGAGAAAAGGCCCATACCTATATACCAAATCGCGGCTGCGAGAGGTCTCAAGCCACCTCCGTAACCTTGAGTGAATGCTCATACAGCTTCTCCGGGTCAACACCCTCGTGGTCGACGATCTCCTTGATCTCGTCCCCAATCCTGTCACGGCGATGGAACGTTCCATCTCCACCCTTCCCGTTGAACAAGGCGTAGATCATGTATTCGGCCGACTCTCCAGGCTGGATAGTGACCCCAGCAACGACGACGTTGGCGAGGAAGTAGAGCAACGGGCCAACAATAGCCTTCTTACGTATGCCATCGAGGATGTTCGTGATCAACCCAGTACGAACAAACCCGGGATGCATATGGGTGACGCCAATAGCGGGGTTGCGGGTAGCAAATTCCTAAACGCCAAAAGAAAAGTCAACATACCGATCCACAAGTATTCCAAAAGATACCACCAACCTTGAACCCGATATCCGTATACACAGTCGAAACAACCGGACCCAATTTCCCACTCCCAACCTCGCTCTCCCTAAACTCAAAATCTTCTCCCTTGATCTCAACCTTCACGCCCTTCTTCCCAGCCCCCAAAATCGTCAAGACCCTCGATCCATCACCCAACAAGCCCGACGCAGCCAACGCATAGGTCATCTGGAACCGATGATAATACCTCACGCGTAGCTGATAATCATGTCCTTCCTCCGTATCGTTCCGCTTGTTCTCAAGGCTCACAAAGTTGGAGGAGAACACTAGGTAGTCGATAATACCAGTGCTCGCACGATCCTTCAGAAACCCCGCAACAGCCTGAACAGCAGAGCGCGTGCTCTCGACGAGCGAGTAGTCGCACTCGACGAACTCCCTGATGACCGGCGTAGACGACTCTGAAGAGAGAGGGCCAACGCAAGCCTGGAGAACCTTCCTAGAAGCTTCCTCATTGCGAGCAACGATGACGATATGGATGTTGCCGTTCGCATAACGTGCGAGAGCTTCTGCAACCGCGGCTCCGATACCGCCTGAGCCACCCACGAGCACCGCGACGGGGGCGGTACTGGGGAGCGTGAAAGAGGCGTTGAAAGCTTTGGTCTGGGCGAGGGAAGGCATGGGAGTCCTGGAGAAAGGAGAGCGAGCAACTTCTTTATATGTCGTCAAAGAAGAAATGACTGGATCGACTCAGAGTTTCGGAACCGTAGAAAGCATTGAGAAACAGGGGTGGGTTGATATTGACCGACTGCGCCGGGATATGATGAGGAAACGCATTGAAGTTTGTGCCCGTTCTTAGGTCACTCTATACAGTCCCAGATTGAACGAGCGGTGCTTAACATAGACCGCACAGTCGAAGTTGTCTGTGTGAATGATTACTGACTATCTTCAGTATATGTTGACCAACGCGGAGAAATGCCAACCGAAGCGTACTTAATTGCCTTGACAGATTCGCTCTTTCGTCGTGCGAGCGTAGCGAGACTTTTGACAAAGCTGAGGCAGTCAAAAAACCTCAGACATCCATAGTTATGTAATCGTTGAAGACCCGTCGCATATGAAGCTTGATTGTATTGCGCTTCTTCAACTCGAGGCTGTAGGACACACTAATCAGAGCCCATCAGCACAAGTCAACTGCGACAAAGGGTCAATTCCTAACCGCTTGATGCGAAGAATGGCCTTGAACTCGGGCTCAGCATAAATCGAGAGGTGCTTGGAGCAAGTGGTCTCCGCAGATTATTGGACAAGCCCTTGTAGAGAGAGGGTCGAATATTCTTCTCGCGTGATGTTGTTGAGGTTACGCGTCTAAATAGTCTTGTCTTCTTCGGTTCCTCATCAACAGTCCATCTCTTTGACTTTCTTAGTTTTTCTCCTTGTTCTTCTCGGCTCGGCTCAACCTCCCAACCTTAGGCTTTTCCCCGACTCATCACCTGTGGCCTCATCTTCCGACACTCAGCATCCTTCTCGGCTACCTTGGTGATAACCAACCAGAACAGACGCGATATTCACGATAGAGCCCAACCGCTCCCCCATGCAGAATTCGAGTGAGCAGAGGACCTGAAGAAGTTCTTGATTTCGCTGATGTTCCTTGTAGAATAAACAGGCCAGGCTTGAGACGTGGGATTATGGTCGAAAAAGTTGAGGACAGACGATGCTGGACGTCGAGGTTAAGGAGCATTGCGATGATGGTGGTCGAGTCCAACGACGTCGATGCTGACAAATCCGCAGGCTCGTTCAGTGACTGTTGTCCACAACGTTCATTAACTCGCTGAGCTGATGCTCTTCCTCAACTCTATGGCAAACAAATGAGACGCAACTCCTCTTTCTGAAGCGCTGAATATTAAGCATTCATCTTTACTCTCACCTGTAGTGCCATTAACGATGGCTGGCTGGATGATACCCCTCTTGGACCGTTTCACCGTTTGCAGCTCATTGCAAGCTTCGTGCACGAACTGCTCCTCTCTCTGGAAACTTGAGAACCTGCTCAAGTCAAGCCAAGCACGTAATCTTAGGCTCCTGATTTCTGTACCAGCCCTCATTAATCTTTCCGAAACGCGCAGAATCTTCCGTCCAGGCTACGACGTTCTACCTGTCGTGCTCGGGGCCCTAGACTCCAAGCGGTGGTGAAGCGTTGCTTTTCGAGAGGTTAGCTTGGAGCTACGCGTATTCCTAGCATTTCCCCGCGACTTCGAGGCGCCCATACCCGCTAGTCCTCAGGAAGTTGAATGATTAACGATGTTGACACATACTGTATATCAGATGTGCGTACTCGTGACTGAGAGGGCGTCCCGGAACCTGATACATTTGCTTCTCAAGTGTCAGAAAACTTTGTTGGTCAAGTAAGTGAGATCGTACCTCAGCGCTCATACTCTCGTATTCAGGAACTATACCAATGCTTGGGACGTCCTCGTCCGAATTACTACATGGTGACTCCGAGTTTCCCAGTGACACGCTCAGACCTCTTGATGTCTTTTATCCTCTTCGATGCGTCCTCATTCCAAGCGCAACATCGACCTGGAGGCAGGAGAGTTGCCAACTCCTTGGGCCTCAGAGCTACTGTGAATCCGGAAGCTGGAGACACGCCGACGCGGTCTGAATAAATGTAATATGATAGCCAGCCTTACATCAGTGTGCTCCCTGTCTGGTAAGTACCCGGATTTACAAGGCTGATCCCGTTCTCTTCGCGCGACAATCACATCGACCGATTCCTTCGTTTCGAATCTTCAGGCAGGATTTCCATAAATTCTCTTTTAGTACACATTCTCATCATCCACTGGCCTCACATATCATTCGTTATAGTACAATCCAATCCTTCAGCTCCAGATCCGTGCTTACAGCACTGGTTAACTCCACTCCAGTCGCTGATTCCAACATCAATGTAATGCTCGTCGGGGTTTAGAGTTTTGGCATTCAACTCACCAGTAAAACCCATTCGCCGCCTCTGAAGAACCAAACAAAGTCAATGCCAGGATTATTTGGACACGAACCAATCAGAATAGTACTCACTTCCCCCGACTGGCGCACACACCCTTTGTGGCGGGCCCGGCCAACAGCAGTAGTCCGTCCCTCGATCAGTCCCGATGCATTTGGTTTGGGCTGCGGCGAGAAGGAAGAGGGCTGGGAGAGCATAAATAGTCGCCAGTTTCTTCATCGATGAGTGTCGAGTTGAGGTTTCCGATGGGATGAACACTCTTTATACTCGAGAGTAAGTGCGTGTTCCGCATGGCAAGGCACTCTCGCCATTCAGACCTGAGTCTAGTACCTACCAAGAGGTACTATTACTCTGTGAATTCAATGATCAATAAATTGGGCATATAATATGAGCATACCCATGATCCAGCGGGTGTTTCAGGACCTCATTTCTGTACCAGACGTCAAAAATCTTTGATGGGCAGGTGAGTGAATCGGAACGTACCTCAGCATTCAGGGGTTACATCGATGGAGCGTATGAGCTGCTTAGAACACTGACTGTCCCGGGGCTGTCTCACAGACGTAAGAGACGACCCGTAATCTCGATCTGCACAAAAACAAAAACGAAATTCTCCCTGGCTGGGAGTCGAACCCAGCTTTCGCGCGTCGGGTAGCCCAACTTGATGCTGACGACATGACAGGCGCGTGTACTAACCGATATACTACCAGGGAATCTGCCAAGAAGAGAACAGTCAAAACTACAGACTGTTGAGTGGCTCCGTATTGAGGATAACTCCCTGCTGACTGACCCCGCATTCAGGAATCTGCCCGAACATGGATGTACCATTTGACTTGCACGTCCCACTGCGTTTCGAAACGGGCTAAGCGAAACGGCGGTCAATAAATGGAACAAAGGCGCCGGCAGAAGAACAGTAAGTTCATGGCAAGGAATGACGCGGAGAATCGACAAATTTCGAAGAATGAATGTCGTGAGCAAGAAGAGGAAAGAACAATGACTCTGACGCGCCTTCCCTTGTCGATTTCCCAGAAAACAACAGAAAAGGAATATTCTAAATAAACGTTATGTATTCCGCATAATCTTCGAGATAGACAATATTTTTCGTTTAGCAAGGATCAAGTCTCGGGATAGTAGAACTGCAAAACCAGACTTCGGTGCCACTGAACGCGTGATGCTATATAATCAGGTAACTGCAGTTAGTAGGATAATCAACCGCAGAAACTCACCTATTTTCGTATGACTCCCATGCAAGAAAACAACAACCTCGCGTCACCTTCATCGTCCGCCCTCAGATCTTCCTCCCAGCCCACTGTTCACTCGTCTCCCACATGCACGCCCGTCCCAGAAGAAGAAATTACATCGAACGTCGGGTCTCAGTGTCTCTACGACGACTCGGACAGCGAGGAGGAGAAGCAGCCTATTTCCAACCCTCAGACTCCCAAAAAGAACGGAGACAGAGTCTTGATAGATCGATGCTCTCTCGACATATCGGCTCTCAGTACAAGCCCACGTACTCCACCTAAGCAACCGTACAAGGAGGCATACTCTCAAGATGAATATGATTTAGACCCCGAGATGAGTAGCCTTGGAGGTGCAGAGGGACTCTCGAGAGGTAAAGCCGCTCTAGGTCGCCTCGCCCGGCGGCTCAATTTCGATTCGGAGCCGAAGGCTGAAGACATGGACAGTCAGATGGGTTCTCCATTGGCGAACAGGCTGGAACTTTGCCTAGGCGATGCGATTGAGCTTCAGAAGACCTCACTAGGCTCTCCATCGTCGATACTAGACCACAGCGACGGTGATGAGCGCAGAGAAGGAGGGGCTTAGCCTAGTCACGCCGATAGACTGTATGAAATCATGAACGGCTGGGGAGCCCGAAGGAGGGTCAAGGATAGGCATTGGAGAGAGTGTATCGTTCGGTTAGATCCCCGGGTGACAATTCGTAAACTTGTATGTTTGTAGGGCGTAATTGAGGATTGGCAAAATCTCTGCATCGAATTTGTTACGATGATCAGCCTTGATTTTTCAGCTTTATGAGCGACTTCAACGCGATAGATTCCCTCGGCAGATAGCTTCAATGAGACACCCACGTAGTCTCAATACAAGTCGAAGTCAAAAAGTTGCCAGCAATCTTCGTAGATTGGTGGGTGGACCGTATCCTCTCGAAGTCAAACTTGTCCGATATGCCATTCGTCCATGAAAGTCGACTGAGTCCAAAGATGAATTGCCTGAGCACTGCGTCGCGACTTCATCTTGAATTCAAAGGCTTCAACACCCAGCGAAAGTCTTGGACTAGAGGGACAGATTTCCTTAGACCAGGCTTGCTGTACAACTAATTTGAGATAAAGCGTTGGCTATGATCAGGCTCCTTCTCCCACCCGCTACACAAAGGGTTTTCCATCAGCAAATCACAACACGGCTCAAACTACACTGAACTCTTCCGTTCCGTAGGGCGGCTGGCGTAATGTAAGCGGGCCGCAGATCCGCTGACAACCCAGCTCAACTCGCCAAAGAATGTATCAGCCACGTTTCTTAGGACACGATGTTCCCCAAAGGTAATGATAGGCGACAGAGAGTACACTTGTGATTATCCCCGTCACCTACGGTAACTTTTAGTGCTCGAATAGGATGTTTGTCGTCGGACAAGGTGAAAGTGGCGATGGGACGAATGAGAATGCCGAGTTTGTCGTTGCATGGGATCGAAGGTTCCTTTTATGGAACGGGTGCCAAGACTGTCATTCCAGGCAAATAATATAAAATAATTAAATAACAACATCTGCGAGTGATCACTCCGTATTTAAATGCCTTGTAGAAAGGGCGTTCATATTCCCTTCATAGATGGCCGCTTCGTGATACTTACTGGGTCAGTAATACTGCCAATCGAAGATAAAGCAGCGCAGTCAGGTCATGATTGAGTATATACTCCTATACGGCTTTAAGATTAGTCTAGACAAACAGAGGATCCGGAACGACGGTTCAGAGGCATTTGAGTCGAATCAGATGAATCAAACGGGGCATTTGAATGAAGGATTTGAATGAAAGATTTGAACGAAATGCTTGAAACAAGGGATTGCCGATTGGGATAAGAGACTGGTTTGAGCTGCGGATTTTTGAATAGGGATCTTTGAATCGGGGCGACGTGGAATATAGTCAAAACGAATCTGCAGTGTGTATACTCATAGGCTACATGGTGTACAGGTCAGACTCCAGTTTCCAGTTCAAAACTATTGAGAGCTCACCGGCACCGAGGACCGAAACTGGGGAGTCTGGCCATGCTGAGCTTGAGGGCAGAGATGATGGTCGTTTGGGTTCAAGAGGAGTTCATCCTCATGGAATGGGAAAGGGGTGTTTAGGGGTGTTTGGGGGTGTTGTCCATGCATGTGGCGCGGCGCGGCGCCTGGGCCCCGGCCCTTGTTTAACTCTACAATCTGAATCAGCAATGACCTCGTCTGCCGACTGGTTGACCGTGGTTGTGGCTCCGAAGTGATTCGTTTTGGCCGTGTATACAGGCAGGAAAGCCGCAGGGCCAGCCAGCAATGATGGAAAGACCTCCAGTCAGTTACTTGGGGAGGTTTTCCAAGCCCCGGTAGAACAATCGAGGGGGGGGGGGGAGCATTTAAATTCAGAATGATCATTCCGTGACGATTTTCATTTAAACATTTCAACCACCCCTCTAGGTCATTCCCGCAAAGGTTATCGGCAAGTTCAATATTCGGTGAGTTTCCTAGCAGACGCGTCTCTATTGAATGCTATACATATCTTTCGCACCAGGTTGGTACCTCCACAAACCCCGGATAACATCAATCCGCTTGTGGAAAAGTCCATGAATCTGCCCGACGTCCCCCAAGACAATAATTACTTTGCAATGGCAGCAATCTCGTAGAGATAGGCTCCTAGTAACTTGGTCTATAATTGACGGAGATCAGTCAGTATCGTGCTCCTCATCGTCGTACAAAAACGAATGTGGACTTACACCCTCGATAAAGTTCAATCGATCGAGCTTTTCGTTCGTAGAGCTTGGTTTCGAACGGTCGTTAGCAAAAGTACTCGAAATCGCAACTCGATTGAACTTACTGAGCACCGTCGTCTCCTCTACCCATGGGCAACAAGAGAACGTTGACTTCAAGTGACTCCGCGAAAGTCAAGGTCACAGGGATGGAGCCTCCCTCTCGCGTCATGTCAGGCTCCTTACCATAGACTGCCTATTCAACTCGTCAGCTTAGACCTCGCTTCTCGGGAGCGAGAACAGTACCCTGGCAGCATGCTGAGCAGCCTCGTAATTCCAGTGACTGCCACTGCTTCGCCATACTATGGTCCTTATCGTGTCAGCAAGACTTATACATTTTGGGATTCCTACTATTTAGTACATGGCCTGTCTTTTTTCTTTCGTTATGAAATGTTACTTCGAGCTGCTTAGTCGGCGGTCGCTTTAGAGAACTGGAAGATCTCGTTTGCGGGATAGTTGCCGTCAGAACCTGACAAGGGCTCGCATTTGACCTTGAAACCGTCAATTATTTGCCTCTCGACACTCGAATGGTGCATATTTACCTTCTTAAGATCCTCATGAGTAGATCCCTCTTGAGCAACCCACCCTTTCTTGCGGTCTTTGGTACGAATGCTGGAGACAAAAGTGACGTTAGATCCGAGAATTTGAAGGGGACCTTGAAGAGTCGACATACATGAACTTGCAGTTCGAGTTCGGGGATTCGGCGGGGTCGAGGACCCAGTGTTCAGTCTTTTCTTGGTACATCAAGAGCGCGTAAACATGCCCCTCGTGTTCGCCGGTCGGAGCGCCACCGGCCTTGAGGAGGTATTTGTCGTCCACCTTTTCGACGGTCCAAGGCTGTGGAGATAAGGTGTGAGTGAGCGACAACGAGAGCGGTGGGGGGACTCACATACAAAGCTTGGACATCTTCAGGGAGACTGACGATGCGCTTGGGATTGAGGGAGCGGTCCTCGATCGGGTGGCGATTGATGAACGTTTCTGCGTTTTTTATCTCGTATTTGCCACTTTCGAGAGACATGGTGAGGGGCTGGAAGGAAGATACCTACCTGTTTGATTGTGATCGCTCTTATAACATCCTCATCGGATATCGATCTCCCTGGTGCGCAAGGTAGTCTGAGGTGCTGACCTTTAAGAAGAAAGCGAAGATCATTCTAAAAGTTCAGTACTTTGGGCTACAGCCAAATCGATTGGGAGGCGCGTGTTCCTATCGGGGACAAACTGGTATTAATTCCAAATCTTTGGGGTTGCTTCCTGCAGGTGGTTCTTGGTATGTCAACAAATTCATACATTCGATTCTTCGTACAGGTGACTTCCTTATCTACTGACACGGAAAGCTTGCACATCTTGAGGGAGACTGACGATGCGTTTGGGATCAAGGGAGCGGTCCTCGACAGGGTGGCGACCGATGGACGTTTTTGTGATTTTTATTTCGTAATTAACACAAAACAGCTTTTTCTTTCCCTTCTTGAGCCTGGAGGAATTCTATCTCGAAGGAAGGCATGAAGGCAGTTGGGCAGGAGGTCGGGCTAACGTCAATCGCCCCGACGGCATTTGCCGGGATAGTTGGGGAGGAGATCTACGACGGCAATCGCCGGCAGTTCGGACCTTGGAGCCACATTCGTGGGAATCCAGTCCATTTTTTTATCTGACGGACCGAGTTTTTCCCCCTCCACCTGCGTTCGAACATGCAGCAACCTGTCGCCCTTCTCCCTTCTCCCCCTACTGCCCAAAGGGAATTGGATACCAGATCCCGAAGTAGCTAACCCCATATCTTGGTAACGAGGACGATTGGGATAGAACAGTGGCCTCACCCTCAGTGGCTGCCGCGCCGATTGCAGAGGCGAAACAGATCGACGCGCTCATTGTGAGCTCGGGAGCCTTTTTTTGCTACGGATACTCATACACAGGCTCGCGAGCTCAGCACCTCAAGGTTCCATCCAAACGCAAGTTGGTCTCCATAATCGTCCTCAGAATCTTGCTGACCATGTGTTTAGTGCGACACATGTGAAGTGGAAGGCCACTCAATGCCACAACGGAAGGGGCACAGAATCGCTTGTGGCGATCGTAAAAGATTTGGGTACGTTTGTTGCTCCTTCTAAGTCCTTCGCATCTTACATTGACGACAACATGCTGGAGGGTGACCGCGAAGCCCAAGTGTATGCATGCTACAGCCTACGGAAGGACCGGCCGTCACATAATTTCCGTGGAACTCCGACAAGATAGTGTGGTAAGTACTTCGATGATGATCATTTAGCTTGCCTTAGTCGCAAGTCAAGCTATTGACGAGTGGCAGAGCACAGCCGAACACATTGCATCTCCTCCTACTATTCGTCTGTCCTCACCACATAGTGAAACTCTTTGATACGCAGATACCTATTCAATCTGCAAGACCGAGCATGCCTTGGTACGTGTGTCCCCCTCTGCGCATTCAATCTCTATGAAGACTTCATTCGCCGCCCCAGTCCTAGCCCAAGGCTCTGACGAACGGCAAAGCACACAGCCAAACACAGTGCATCTCTGATTCGCCGATTGGTTCACTGGCTTTCTTTTTTTACTGCATTGTACTGATTGACACTTATCGTAATAGGTACATCTACGATCGTATCAGCACTTCCGCACTGCCCAAGGTACTCGTTAGAACTTTTGTCATCCCTGCGCCGTAGATGGAATACACCTGGCAAATCTTTCCCTTTTCTCGTACACGACAACGACTCGCTTGAGCACCATGATCGGTCAAGAGGCATAACTCTATCTTCGCCAGGCGTAGCTCGACTTGTCTCTTGAGCACTGGTTCGCCATGTAATGAACGGGGAATGATAGACTCGCGAGGCGTTATCGCTCCAAAACCGTGTCACGGGAATGCGACAATGAACTTAATGAAAATTTCGCATTCCAACCTCACCCAGTCTGCCAGCAAAACTCAAAGTGCAACAGTATTCTATCCTCTCGAGCTTCAAAAATGCGTAGTTAGGATGATTATATTGGACTTTAGCATCGTAAGGTAGAATTACAGATAAAAAAATGATATAGACCATCATAGAGGACATTATTGCTGCTCGGGTGACGTCCACCGACATGACCGGCGTTCCCGTGCTGCTCGTATGGCGTAAAAGAGCCAGCGGTATTGCCGCGAGTTGGGTGGTGGTTGAAGAATACTGGTTGTAAGCGTGGCATATAAATTGGCCGAACGTGTGCGTTGTATACGTGGTTTCGTGAGCGGTGCTGTAAACTTGAGGGGTGGAAGGATGAAAAGGGTAACTTGAAGTCCTATGGATGTTATATGGTGCTGGAAAGGCCGAATTGCGAGAAAAAGGTTGAATGTTTGATATGGGGCTGGAACATGGTGTAGCTGATAGCGGTTGCAGCCTAGTATACTGGTCGTGCCGCTGCTGAAGTGCTGAGGCGTAATAGACCTATTCAAAGGCACTGTGAAGTTGTATTGCGCGAGACAAAACGTGTACTGAACCAAGTTTTGGGTGAGCCGCTGCGGGTACAAGCTGACTGAGACTGGCCCCGGGCTTGGTGACGGTGTGGTAGGGGCAGCAAAGCACGGAAACGATATAGCTCTTGTCGAATGAGGTGCGGCGAATGGAATGCCGTTGTACTGAAGATGACAGGGGTGGTGGGAAGGAGATGATCATCCAGATTCCACTCATCGAATAAAACCGCAATTTTTGCAGGCTGCAGAAGCGCCAGTCGAAACCTCACCCGACCGAGTCAGCACCTCTAGCTCAACAGTAGAACTCTCAACCAAGCCCCATATCCACCACCGCTTTCCCATCGATTCTCCACGCACAGCTTGCCCCCATTACCAAGTACTTCAGAAGGCCCAAGTCAGTCTCTCAATCTCGTTTCCGCTACCACAACGACCACCGTTGCCTGCTGTTGAGCCAGATGAAGACCGTGAAAGCGACGTTGAGCACGAGGAGATTATACATGAGTCGCACAACGAGGAAAACGAGCTGCTCGGGGCGGAGAGCTGGCCCGAGAGAGAGCCAATGTTTACGATGACGACGGAAAGTGATGTCTCATTGAACTCTAGGGACTCTGGAAACGAATCAGGCGATGAATTTGGAAAGACGGATTTAGATAACGATTGGCGGATGGAAATGTACATCTTGGTTGAGCAGATTGTAGTCGTACAGGAAATTTCACGAACTGTCACAAATCTGTGACACGTTGAGCCTTCTCTACCATGTGTTCATTCCCCTTTTACAGAACGGCCGGAAAGGGAAATGATGTCAGAGTCCGCACTGAGCCTCACTGAGCCACGTGAGATCTTCATACTCCCCCACTCCATGCCGCATGTCATACAGCATTCAGGCTTCACCTTTTACCACCACCATAACTATCTCGTTCGTTGGCTCTCGTTGTTCTTCCGATCTTCCCACTCGTTAGCACTCAGACGGCATGTACAATACGACGCGGCGCAGACATTAAAGTCAATTTTCAGTGAGCGGCGAGCCCCAAAATATGTTCGGGCTGCACCTTTGATGTTTCAGGCATTCATGACTTCATGTTGTCGAGTGGAGGGTTGGTTTCAGAGGCTGGAGACATAAGTGAGTGCTATTTCATGTTAGCGTAGTCCTCAGAAACTCAGCTTTGTCCAGTTATCGCATCCTTTTACCGAAAAGGGCGAACGGCCAACCTCCATGCCTCGTGAAACCGTAACGCCTGCGCGGCAGAAATAGAGCACCACCGGTTGCCAACTCCTCATACTAACGACGTGAGATGCCGATCGATCCATCGAGGAACCACAACACGTTACACATGCCTTTCAAGGCTGCAAACGACGGATGGAGATGAACCCCATTGCGATTTGGTCTGGGTCCCAGCAGACCTCCGTTCAACTGTTAAAGACGGATCTCCATTTTGAGTAGCTCTTCAGCTTCCAGCCCCCCTTCTATCCAAGAACTACATACCTCCCCTTTCAATCTACCGCTGTGTATCATGTTCGCCACAAATTGGTTCACATCTAGGTTGTGCCGGAGCGCGTTCGACAACGCGCATGATTTCACGATCAACAATTCAACCTTCGTTAACGTTACAGGGAATTTTTTCAACAACACCAACTATGGACCCGTGCCTCCGGAGTCTTCCCTTCCCTCAACGCCAGAGCTGCAACTAGAAGAATCCGACGTCGTCAAATTCCTCACGAAAACTCTCGAGGAAAATGACGGTTGTTTCTCAGAGCTGTCGGGGCTGGCACTCGAGATTAACACGAACATCAGGGGCATCATCAGGGGCATCCAAGGGGAGGTGAGTATTTTCCTCGCTTTACTAGGATATTGCTAACCTCGCGGTTGGGCTAGGACTCCCAAAATCAGGAAGACATCGCTGCAGCCGCTTGTGATGCAGTCTTCGCTACCATTCACCACGTCTATTCGACGTCCCAGCAGGAACCCAATGAGCCGCAATCAGCGAAGCTGGCTCGACTTGAGGGATTAAAACAGTAAGTCGTGCTTCCCGCAGCCGCGGTTGCCTCAAGTCTTTATCGTGAAAACACAGGACCCTCTCCGAGCTTCGTGCATTCTCTGAAGCAAAGCGGTTGGGCGGGACGGTCTATTCCTCGCTTCCTTTCTATGATGCAGATAAGAATCAGATGAACGAGTTCTCGCTCCGACTACAATTCCATACTAGAGAGTTGTACGCGACGGACGCTTCAAGCGAGCCTACGGAAGCTCTGCCGCGAGGCGAGTCCTTTGGATCTCTGTCTCCTACTCAAGCTGACCAATGGTATTCCTATAGATTCTCCAATTAACTGGGGACTCTATATAGCCGCCCTGGGCTTGCTCGGTGTGGGACGGTCGATGCTATAATCATTGCTCGCTTCCTTATTTATCACCTCCGGTTTCGCGTACAGGCTCGTTGAGGTTTCTCCAAGCTATCGTCTCTCATTTCTATTTATTGCGTATCCTTATCACCACTACTTTGTTGTATAGTTGTAACTCGCTCGGGATGGGGGCGGCAGTTGCTGAGCTTACTGTCCGTTTTCATGCCTTCACTTGTTTCGTCGAGCTCTTCCCTATTATCTTATGTGTTTTCGGGTATGTAGTCTTGTTACCATCATTACGTTAGTTTATTCAAGATACTGTAGAATACTGTACAATGCACCATGTACTATAATGGATCAGTTTTTGTGATCGAGAACTTAGAAGGCGATGCCGCCGAAATGAGCACCGACAGAGTTTCCCCATCTAAGGGTCAAATTACCCCAACACCGCCCACTAAATCAAAATCTCTGATGAGCAGATCATTATTGTACACTACTGTACGTTACAGATTGACGGGAACTTTCTAAATAATTAACAGGACGAAATCATAGATATTATCTAACTTGCAGCACGGAGGTCAACCGGGTTATTGATTCGCGAGATGGGCATAGAGCGATTGTACTGAGTAATGGACGCTGTCAGAGCTGAAGCCCGAAGGCAAGCCTCTGTCCCATCCACGGTAGCGGTCAGGTGTCAAATGGTTTAAGGTTCTGGACGAAGGTAAAGGCGTATGAGACTCTCAATCGGTAAGAAGCTTCAATATGTAACATACTCGACGACCTCATTGGGGTTCTCCCAATATCCCGTGCGCTTGTATCGAAGAATCGAACGAACCAGTATTTGGGCTAGATCACTGCCGTTGTTTGGCTGGAACGAGGATCGTCAGTACCTACTTCCCGAGTATGCAACAAAGGAAAGACCAACCTGGGACGTTTTGGATGCCACTTTGGCGATCCCGCGTGCAAAGAGACAGACGCTCCACATATTTGCTTCACCCCTCCTCTCGAGCTCGCTCATCGAGTGATAATCTCGATCGAGTTGAGTGATCCGCAACAAGACGTCGCTCCCCGACAGGATGAATGTGAATCCGGGCAAACTCAAGATGCGTTCCACAACTTGGACCGGGTCCGATGAGAGCTACAGAGTGGTCGACGAAGTTCAACCTCACATCAAACGCGCCGAAGAGCGCAACCACTGACCTTGAGTCCCCGAGCGAAAGACGCGATGTTGGTTTGAAAAATGCCGATCTTGTCGAAGCAGGATTCAAGGGCACCCGGTAGAGTGCATGTCACTGGACACGAGGATGATGTACGGGTTGTGTCGTAATAGCTCTCGGTTCGAAGCTCGTTGACAAAGGCGACAGCTTCACTGAGCGTTCTTTTTGGATAGGGTAGAGACTTAGCATCCGGTTCGAGCAAAATGGAGAACTAAAATCACCTAGACAGTCTGTCACCGTTAAGAGCACGTTCGATTTGTATGCGCATCATCTCGTAGTCATTGGTTAACATTGAGCCATTGACTTCAAGCTTGTTGAGCACGAGGCTCAGCAAATATGTTATGCTGCAAGCGGTCTTGACCAGTGTAACCAACTGGTCCCTTGCGTGATACCCCGGGAAGTATTTGAGAAGTGCCTGCATGATTGTAGGAGTTGAGAACAGATCCCAGCGATCAATCGATTGTACGCTACCTGGACTAAATTGTGGAATGAGATAGAATGGCTCGAGATTCTGTGGAGGTAGTCTTGAGGTCCTCCCATAGCAGTTTGCCGAAGAGCGTCGTAAACAGCGTTGGGAACGATGGTAGTGGTTTGGGAAGACATGTCGATGAGGAATGCAGTTGGAGGAGAAGGCCCCGACTCTTATATAGCAAGTTGACAAGAAAAACGGTACCTCACAAGACAACAGATCTTGAGGGCGAGACGCCGTAGTACGTTCTTCAGCAACATTTGCAGTGATGTTGAGGGACAGCGTCTAACGCATTTCATACCCGCTAAGGAAGAACGGAGCCATACCTCATGATAATAGAAATACGTTGACGTTGATGAGTTCCGAAGAGATCGAGTCACCGCCCAGATAGATGGTTGAATAGTACCCCTTCAAAGTGAAGGGCACGGACAAGAAAAGCAGAGTACGCATGGCTGAGTCTTGAACATTGTACGCGTCCAAGTGGCATACATACGCGTCACATGCGCGCTTCGTCGAAACTTGACGATTTGACGATCATGGGTGAACCGAGATACATAGAACAGTTGAAGTGTCAGGTCTCACGATACAAACGGTTCCCTTCCCCGCCCTGAGTCACCAGTATGTCATGCATGCTTCCAAAGTGTCCCTGATACGACTCTGGCAAACATTCAGCCGGCTGGGGTGGGCCTTGGGCGTCCTCAACTATGATGGGTGACCATTTTGATCCACTTGAATTTGTAGTCTGCATAGCAAGATGAGTAATAAGGGGAGTAAGACAACAATGCACCACTGCCGAGTTGAAACACCGATAGAGGACTGACAGTTAGAATAGGACGTCCTGGGCTCGGAACACTTGTTGGTCTGCCATTGAAACGTTTAAGGAGTCATTGACCACGCTAGAACATATCTAGTCGAGTGCGTAGGGGCTTGAGGGCTGTAGCAAGAGATTGTCTTCCAAAAGCTAGGCTTTGATTATTTGAAGGCATATTTAGCTGCTTGCTAGGATAAGCCCCGGACCCGGCGTTCAGTACACGGTCCATGCCGTGTAATACACTCCCCCTTATCCTCCTGGTACCCGAGATTCGAGAAACGTCGACCGAACACCTTCGAAACCTTCGAAGGTATGCGGGGTCTACGGCATTCATCTGATAATCCGTTCAAGCCGGTGTTCATACGGTGGTTTTAGACGCAGCAAGACCCCGGACAGAGGGTGTATGTAGGAGTTGGCTGTCAGTCAGTGATGGTTTGGAAGAAGAGATAAGCGCGGACGCCCAACAGACGCCAGGGCCCTCTCCACGTGTGGTGGATTTATCTATATCGGCCCATCATTCAGAATCATGCATCATGCATTCGGTGACTCAGGCATCTGGGCCCCATGACAGGCAGAACAGTAAGTACCCACAACATCCTGAAAGCCCTTTTTTCTTGGCTCTGGGCAGGCTATGATGCTGGACTGTAGAAAAGAGATTCCGCGTGTTCTCAGAGTCGTACCGTTCAGAGTCTAGCCGTACTCAAAGGTAGCGAGAAAATGAGCACCTCGTATCCTTTCATCAACCCTGTTTTCATCCATCAGTTTTCATATCTCGGAATCGAAGAAAATTGGTCTTGTGACACGCCAATGGAGCACGCCTTGCTTCTGGGTTCGCTGTACCTTTCTATGAGTGGATACTTAAGCTTTGACATCCTTCAAATTCGACCTGTTCAAGAACTCAGCGATACCCATCTTCATAATATGTCTCGACAAGCGACGGCAGGCGTTGAAGTTTCAAGCTTCTATCGCGTAGTCAGAACGTTGGAGAAGGCAGCTCAGCGAGACGACTTCAGTCCGGTAATCAAAAACCCCGCTTTATCGGCACTCAAGCTCTGCCAGTTTCACGAGGCAAGTTCTCCGTATATCATCACACGTGTCATCTACTCTAACCAACAACAGGACTCCCGCTTACAGAAACTCGTAGAGCTTTCCTGTGATGCGGTTTATGCTGCACTATACGTTTTGGAGAGGGAGGGAGTACATCAATTAGAAGAAAACATTTCTCTGCTTCAAAGGTTCTCTCTGTAATCTCTTCAGTGAGTGATCAGACTAACATTAAATGTGATTTTGTAGGTCTCTAACAAACGTGCACTCGCTTGCGAGAGATCTCTCGTCTCAGAACTTTGTCTCAGCAGCACTTATGTGGTGCTCCTCGTCCCATAGGATTGAAAGTTCTGAAGAGGTGCTGCGAGGCGTAATTCTATCCTTCACGTCGGTTCCCGGAACCCTTTCTGGACCTGGACAATGACCTTACCCATGACTCTCAGTGTTAACTCTATTTGCATTTTCTGGTTGGGTTCATCGATCCCTAGACGGGATGATTGCATTGTATATCGTTGGTTCTGTAACTGTTACGAAGTCCCTGGTAGTATATCGGTTAGTACACGCGCCTGTCATCCTGGTAGTGACGCGCGAAAGCTGGGTTCGACTCCCAGCCAGGGAGTAACATTTTGTGTAACATCGACTGAGCGTTCTGTGGTCACCGTAATGGGAAACACCTATTCTTTATAGAGGTGTTCTCAAGTTTCAACTATGAAAACGCGGGAGTCCGAAGGTGAGCCAGTGCAATTCGCCGTACGGCTGTAACCTCAGATCAATCTCCATATCATCGCCTTCGTTGCAGGGTCGTTGTGGGCAACACCAGGCCAACGGATGATCGTCGTCGAACATCAGTTCCAGATCCTTCAACCATCAGCATATCTAGGGATCGTCGACCAAAATCATTGATATATTGGAGAATCACCAAGGGCCTTGTTCTTCGTCGTCCGCAAAAGCGGGCGCGCATCTACATCATCCAAAATCACTGAATCTATTCGACATGAATGAAACCCGACTTCTATTCTTCTTTTTTCAATTGATCGATGGCCCTGATAGGACCTGCGTTGCAGTGGAAAGAATTGGCGTATAAATCGTCGCCACCCCGAGAGATCATCAAGCTGCTCATCCCCCTTTTCCCTCTCACCACGCCGGGTCAGTCTTTTCAAGGTCACGATGGATGCGCATAGTCTCGTGAGGAATCACCCTTCATACAATAGCAGAGACTTCGAGCATGCCACGGAAGCCTCGCAATGGCACGATTCTGATCCGCCTATGCTTCCAAAGACGACCGGGGCTCAGGGAGGGGAGACATACCCAAGCTGGGGGACAGGGTGTTATGTTCAAACCATTGAATCATACGCTGGGTCCCACAACACGCCACGTTACGATTCTAGGTCCGTTCACCCACAACTTTACCAACACCCACAGTCAGCCGTTCATTACAAAAAATCTTCCTATTCTTCTTACGACTACACCCACACTCCGTCATACGCTCCTGGATGGAATGATGAATATCACATCGGATATCGCACACAGCCCAGCACTACCGTACCGCCTGAGATCGAGGCTCATGGCGGTGTTCGTATCGAATCCGCCAGCCCAATTCCTGTCCACACTCAGCCATCTTATAATGGTCCCGCTCACTGCCAACCAGTCATCTGGCAAGAGCCGAGCGCGGTGAGAAAGAAGAGCTGGGGCACTGTCCCTTCTCGCGGGGCGTACTCTGGTCTATATTCTCAGGTAGGATTGGATCCATCGCCTGAGGATCAAAACACGTGGCAAGAGTGGAATTGGGGCTGTAATTGGAAGGGAGCCCAGAATCCCGATACGAGGGGACCTTCTCCCTACGACTCGCCTTCATCCGGCGTTGGGAGCGATTTTCATCCTCAGACTTACTAAGCACTTCTGAGCAAGCGCAATGGCGGCCTTTGTCGTTCATATTCACCAGTCTAGAACTGTATTTTTACGAATTTTTCTTTCTCCAGTTTACTCTCTACTGTATCATTAGCACCTTACTGTATCCCCCATTCGACCTGTATCACCAAAACCCTTTCGACTTATCTGATTTGGATTTACCGCCTCGATGCTATCTACACCTGTATTTCTAGTCTTAAAGTTCTTCGTCGATTGTTATTATTCGGAATATATGTATCTATTCAAACATGACCTTCTGTCTAACGTTCTTACTTCTGGCTCTGGGAGTATCCGCGATTGTCAACATCCGAACATCCGGGGCGGTATATCGCGGATATCTACCGGAAATATCAGATCAAAGCGGGCGCCACACAAAAACTTTCTTTCCGAGGTAGAATGATGAGGATTCGACGTGTACGCCATTTCATCGAGTAATCGCCTGTGGTTTACGAGAGTGTCCTTTTTTCTCCGTCAATGTGCACTAGAAGCTAAAACGAAGGTAAATCTGCTAGTGGCGTAACTTCGAACACGAAATCGGACCTTCACAGGTCATAGGTTGAGCAAACGAATCACTGTCCGTAATTTCGTAGTGTATTGGGATGAGGTGTGTGGTGTGAACTCGGGAGATAAGGGTTACGGTGATCTGAGGGCGTGGTGGGGTAAACTTCAAACCGGAATAGAGGGTTTTGTGCGTTGTCTCTATCGCCTATGCCTTTTCGTACCAGAATTTTTTTTTTGTATCTCTGGTAATCCGTGCCGAGCCCGTTCGACACATGCAGAGGGATGCTGTGGGTCAGGTAAGACTCTTATCGTCACTGTTGAAACCGACAACAAAACAACCCCCCCCCGAACCCAGACTTTCCATCCTCCCCATGTTTGTTATAAGGGCGTTGGTCGATTCCTTTCTCCTTCTACCATAATAGTATATCCGACCTGAAAAGCATATGGCAATTCGGCGGTCGAGGATTATCATCTGGTTTCTCTGGCTGCTTTCCGCGTGAAATATTGAACCGGTAGTTGCCCTTGAGGCTTGAGGGGTGGAAGAGTGTCCAAAATCTCCTGAAGTAAGTCCGGTGGCGTAACGATGTTGCTCCCTGAAGGCCATGATGACGGATAGGCCGTATGTTTATCACGAATGTCTTGAAATCGAGAGGAAGACAGAGACATAAAAATTATTCCGAGCGGTGTTCTCTGGATGTCGTTGCCAACGAAGAATAATCAGAGTCAAGCGAAGGTTATATGGTAAAGATGGAGAAGGGGAACAAGTGAAGATGGCTACAATTCTATCAGTCGAATGACATGAGGGGGTGACCCACAGGTCATCATAAGGAACAGCAGGAATGAAAAATCGGGATGAGGCATCAGAGGGTATTAGTTTACTATGTAGCTTGCGTCCTATTCGAAGCCATCGAGCCTAGACTCAAAGGAGGACTACAAATTGAAGACCTGTACTTTGTTAACTAGCTGGTTCTGTTTATCGGCCATCCCCTTGAAAGTCAGTCCAAGTTAAGGTATAGCAAAACTTGGAAGTAAGTCTCTGATTTACCGCGCCACGGCAGCTTCACCGACCAGGCCAGGGATATTCCGTGCCCAACTTCGAAGTCAACGGTTAACCCCATCTGGGAGTACTATCGGGGAAACCTTCTTTCAGTAATCTGAGAGCGAATATATTCGTGCATCGCCATATGCCAGTCATCGGCATCTCGGAAAAGCCACTCATGAAAGAGGCGGCTGGGTGGGAGCAGAGTGGGAGGTTGGACTGAATCCCTCGGTACGAACTGAGTGGAAATGTAATTCTTCTCCGACTTTGAACGATATCAATCGTGCTAATTGCACAGAATATTAGACCATCCGTCGTTGGTATTTGAACGCGCTGGTGACCGTAGGTTCCCCTCATAGCACTTCCGGACGCCGACTGTTTCCCTCCAGAACTTGAAGCAAGCAGACATGATGGCTCACTCCGAGGGAGGGGCATACCAGGACGAAGAGCTCTCCACCACTGATGCGAAGTCCCAAACGTCCTGGTGGGCACCTACAACCCTCCTGACCACAGCAAGCACACCCTCAGCCCAAGGACGCACCCATACTGGGCTTGCCTTCCATACGACTCAAAGCAACAGGACCGATGGGGTCGCCGGTAGCACCATGATCGAAGCGACGGAGCCTCCAGGCGCTCTACCGATGGAGGTGGATCTCCTTGTTATCACGGAATCAGAACGCAACACCCGCCGCCGTAAGAAAACTGCTTTCCTCTCCCGCGACATCAGGAGTCCAATGGGATCTCAGGGAGAGTTTCGGTTCGACGGTGATCATCAGACGGCCCTGACAGGCCTAGCTACGACTCCAGACCTTCCCTTGATGACCGTGGTACATCAATGGCTATCGTGGCCGATTACTGTGCAAGCATCTGATCTCGAAGTAGCGGTGTTGCATGTTCTCGTTGCCATCTCCAGGAGTATGAGGCTACCTTCAGTTGGTAGGCGGAGGGACAGGACAAGATTAGACCTTGCGAGAAGCGGAAAATTATCTCTCGGGTTGGAACGAACCGAGATAGAGGAGATATGTGGAAAATCGTCGTGTAACAAGATTATACCCTTCGTAAGAAATGAATGTAATATGCAACATAAATCAGCTCGTACTCTGTACACTCACGGGTTGCAACGTATCGCCACGACGTGTTTTCCCAAGATCTTTTTGACTGAGCCATGAGAGCACCAAGTAAGGTAAAATCTTTAGGAAGAACTATTCAGTGCAATCATAATACCAAAAGACTCACCGCGACCAGCTTTTCGAGCTTGATGAACCCCACTCATCCAACAGCTCAGACCTTAGTTGAAATTAAAGTCCCGGGCCGGGAAGTGATAGCAGCCGTAGCTTATACGATATGATCAATCGTGTTAACTCGTGGCCAGAGTGTATGGAGAAGTGGCTCGGATGTAAATGCATGAAGCACGAGTTAATCTACTCCGATTAGGTTCCGAACTTGAAGGGAGTTGCTGAGTACGCCCTAGCCAGCTCAGTGACAGCTGCTTATCCCCGCCTGTCTGATACTGTGAGTTACTTCAAGCGGATAAACTCGAACACCAAACCAGCTCACGGGTTCGTAATGACAACAATATATCAACGGGTAGAAGCACGGTGTGGGAAGGTGAGAGGCGGTGAGTGATGGATAAAACGAATGCCTATTGGCTGCCCGACCGTAAACCTGAACTGAACCAGTTCTGAAAAGGAACCCTGTAATGACAGCCTTGACTGTCGTGTGTAACGGTTTGGAGCAAGCGTACCAACATTCTTGCCACGCTTCATGAGCCAATATATAGGATCGTTCGATCCTTCTGCTTCGCATTCACCCATCATCCCTAGGTATACACTATCCGATACCCTGCACAAATTGTGTCAGTTCCTCGGCCAACCTTCCTTTTCACGAGCACTCAGAGCATGTACGAAATAGTGTTCCAACAAAGTATAATTAAGCTGCAGGTACGGTCATAGAACCTGCTACCTCCGCCACCAGAGCGAGCCGAACTCTCAAGTCAAGATTGATGGGGGGGAAGCAGTGAAGACTGCCCTCAACTGCGGATACCAGTTCTGCTCGAGCACGGGAGCCTTTACACAGTGCTAATACCATAGCGTATCTGCACAAACTCTCAAGATCTCGAGCTTTGACGCACAGTTACTGCTCAGAAACCGATTCGAGGACGTCGAGATCAGACAGTTGTGAGTTTCAAATGAGTCAAATCAAATTCTTCAGTATCCAAGTTTTACTGGGTTCAACCTACAAGCTTCAAGGCAGTGTTTCGAAGCCACTGTCCTTGGGGACCATGTCATTGTAAGAATGTACAGTTGCATCAGGTCGCCGGCATATCAGAAGTTGAGGCAATGACCAGTTTCAATTAATTTGATTCGCCGTCATTCGCGGAACCCTGCCGGGAAGTTAGAACGGCTAATGGTTAGGAGAAGTTGGGCATTCCGAGTCCTGACAGCCAGGAGTTCCCGGGTGCGAACCCCCACCCCGATTGGTGAGCTTGGCCATTTCCCGTCGAGTCTAATGCCTTCAGTACTAGGCCATGAGATAATCGAGACCCAAATGCACAGCCAAACATCTACGGGAAACCTTCTGTGCTTTCGACTATCCACCGTTCAACAGGTTTTGCCATCTATCCTTGACTACTGAGCGAGCAAAAATACCCAAGGACGAGCGGTTGTTCGCCATCGCAAACGATAAATGTCTTCTGTTCGGTCACGGAAAGAGACACAGAATGCAGCTGTGTTCAGGGTTCGTGCACAGCCTGAGGATGGGGCTCCGCCCTATCACGAATGGGACCTCGTCAGAACGCGCAGTGTATGTGTGTGCATCTCAGCTCAGCTCAACGGGTTGTTGATGTCAATGAGCAGGTAACTCACAGTGAACGTAGAGTGGGATATAAGAATGCACGACGCCGTTGCCCTAGTCCCAGGTGTTGGGGCCCCTCTGGTACCTGTACACTCGTTGTTCTTTGTCGAGATCCGTTCAGAAGATACTTCATGACGAGTGAGTACCATCGTGCAAGTCGGGTATCAGTCGTGCGGGGCTGACCAATTTCTCACCTCTAGGGACTACAACGAGAACGCCACCTCCAACTTATCCTGGTCATTCCCTAGGCAGGACCTCGATGCCCTTCGAGACTAATGGGTCATCGATGAATGCCTCTTCCCTCAGCTCGGATAAGGAGTGCACAAAGACTGGCCCTGATGCAGCAAGAGAAATTGGTTCGGACAACGAAGATTTGGAAGCGATCGAAGACTTTCCTTTGACGAGCCTGCCTCATCACGAACAATCAGAGGCACCTCCAGAAGGCAGTCAAGAAGGCGACACTAGCAGATCCAGCGAAGTGGCAACACACGCCCTTTTTGTATATTGTCCCCAATACCGATGCATTCCCCTCCCCTCGCAGAGCCCAGGTGGTGCACCAGTGACACTTCACTCCATTCTGGTATCTCCAGAGGCAGCCACACTTGAATGGGACTTCATCTGGTCGTACCAGAGTATTGAGTGGATGCTCTTCGACGATCGATGGACAGTTCTGCGAGAAGTCGCTACCAATCCAGGGCTCCCCTCAATGAACGTAGTTCATCCATTGTTACCGTGGCCAATCACGATCCACGCTTCCGGCGTCGAGGTGACGGTCGTGGACGTTCTCGCCACGATCTCTGGAAACCTGATGATGCCAGCAGGAACTCAAGAGGGCGCAATTAGACTGGACCTTTTGCAAGGCGGAACTACCTTCCTGGGCCTGGGATCTAGCGACATTGGGGAAGACGTATGGGAGCTTTTGATATGAGGGAGGATCTTTGCAACATTCGTTATTAGTAATCTGAACTTTGTAAATTGGCATGCAGCGCGTACCATGTAAATTGTTGTTCTCATCTATCTCGAAAGTATCCGTTGTACTCTTTTTCCATTTCTGGCCTGAATATGAAATGGCGATATCAATGAGCTACCAGAGGACATGCAACAAAAGAGTCGTAACGCACCCGTTAACGCAAACAGCGGCTATGGACGGGGTTGACAGTTCCAGCAGGCAACCCCCGTCGTGCGCGCAGCGAGTAGGACTTGGCCTAATGTATATAATTTTGATTTGAAGGTATCGATCATCGAGATTCGTCGAAGATGAGACATCTGTACAATCGCAGTTGGGCCTTCCTATTCGCGTCACCTGATAAGAGTTTTAGCAATCTACAAGGAACGGTGTGCAAAGAAGGAAGGAAAGAGAAGGAAGAGAACAACGGGAAGAGGGCCTCGCTGTGAGCGTCGAGCCCTATCAATCGAAATTGAGCAGAAACGCCGAATCTTACTCAATAGCCTTTGACAGTCTTCATACCCGAATATCGAGCCAATCGCGCCAGAGTTTCCCATTGACGAGTTCTCCAATGAGTCAGCGTTGAGCAGGCTGAAATGATGGTTATGGGCGAAGGAGGGTACAGATTTGTCCAGGGAGATTCCAGAAGCTACCATCAATAATCTAGAAATGGGTAAAGCGAAAATCATAACGATCCTCTACCAAGAATCAACCGTCCGAGACCGTATCAGCTACGAAGGTCCAAAAGACAGAATACAGCTCACCTAAACCGAGTTTCCATCCGATGAGGTCACTTAAATTGCTAGGATTCAATTGCGTATGGGACCGCAGGTGTTTGAGGCAGCTTAAGGACCTCCTCGAACGTTTTGAATTCTCCAGCCCACCTGGAAGCAGTGTCAGTTATCACATTCTGGACTGACTCTTACCACTAGTTAAAGGCATAGACCAAACAGATTCGAAAGTATTCGTTGAGCATAAGCGAGAGGAGCCCCTTATGAAGAAAAGCTTATAGTTGGTGAAAAGAAAGAAGTGCATGCCCGCGAGCGACAGGCTGAGAGTAAGTGTTCAACAATAGCACGTGACCACGCCGGATGTTCGGACTTCGGTTACCGGGAGTTTGCCCAGCCATATCCGGATCTTCCGTTCGACGAGGCTGTACCTGTGGCTGCCGAATCGCTTCAGGGGGAAGGAAATTTCCCGATTTACATTGTCGTACATAGACTGCTCGAATGCAACTGAGCGATACCAGAGAAAGTTCAATACTGAATTGCACAAAAAATAATGTGGTGTGCCGATCGATTCTTCTGCTCTGGCTCGGCTTGTTTTAGGCAGACTCTCACGTCCAGGTTTAAAAGAATACCGTGGCATGCAAACGGAAACAACACGTACTCGACGGTATCAGGTTGGAGAGATACGCGTGAATGCATCGGCTTATAATTGCGCCTTCGTGAGTACCACCAACACCGTGTATGGTTATAATGAATGAGGTACAGCAAAGGCACGACGTAGATATCGCACTGCACTATATTCCGCACATCCCGTCCAATTGATTCCACTGAATCACTGATGAGTGGCATTATGCGAATGAATAGCTTGAACAAGCCTCGAAGACCGTTTTAGCAGGTTCCCGAATCCCGACGTCGTGTCAACGGGGATCAGCGATGCAAATGCCTGACAAACCGACTGTATTGGCAACCAAGATACATCCCGCCTTCGAATAACGGAATGGTGGGTATGTGTGGTTATCGAGACTTAATAACGTCCTTCTCGTCGCATGTCTGATCCTCTCTTGCCACCATACTATTACTGCCACATCGAGTGTCTACCAAAAGGACAAGTTAGATAACGAAGAACATAGGTGAGGTCACGAAAATTCGCTCACTGGTCGACACTCATTCCCATCAAGGAGCTCTCTACCACGGCCTCCTCGAGAGCGAATTCCAACGGATTTCTCCTGGTTTCCATAGTAGTACCTCCGTACTTTTCCTGTCCAAGAATTATCGGTGGCGATGTTTCAGTCCAGTACGAACAGAGAACATCAGTTAAACCCAGCGAGAGGCGAACAAACTCCTTCTTCATCTCATCTTCGATCGGAGTTGGAGACTCACAATCGCAGCATCGGCGAGCGACCCCCCTATTGACACGCCGCGAGTGTATCTCTCTCCCATCCCAGCATCATGCCGCAGTACCAGTCATACTCGATCCATTATTGGTGTCACCAGAGAGCCATGGGCTTTGCTGGGATCTGACGGAGTCGTACCTTGCATTCGGAAATACATCAAACAATCGGTTTCGTTTGGAGGCCCTGAAGGCCCCAGCGACAGTGCCGGGACTTCCATCGATGACAGTGGTGCATCCTCGGCTACCGCGGCCAATCATGGTGTACGCCAATGGATCCGGAATGAGTAGCAGAGAGGGAGAGGTGGCGGTCATGGACGTCTTCGTCGCGATTTCAAGGTGTATGATGCTTCCGGTTGATAGGCAGAGATGTAGGAATGGAGCAGATTTCTTGGAAGGAAGGAAGATATTCTTAGGCCTGAAGGCTGACCAGATTGACGGAGACGTTTGGGAGTTGGTGGTCTGAGAATCCGGTATTTCATTGCATTGGTTTATTGGTCAGCGTTCTGTTGATTAGAGGTTTGAATCGGCACGCACCGCGGTTTTTATCATTTTACATAACGGTATTTTATGAGCCTTGTATGTCTAATTGAAAGGAATACCTGACGGTTGGTAGTCAGCTCATGTAGCAAAAAGCCAGCGAACTCACCTAAACATGACACCCATTCTCAGAACTAGCTATGGGGTGAATATTTGAATGTTGACTTGACCTGGTTATGTGTAGACCAGGCACCGATTGGCGAGGGGGAAAAGAGGGAGGGCTGGGGAACTCGATGCAGTACTGTGCTCAAACTGTGCAGTCTGTGCTTGTGGTAGTCGCGGGTACCAATTCGGCAGCAGTTACCGAAAGCAGAATAAGGTCCTTCTCACAATTAGACCTAACCCTAATACACCCTTGTTTCGCACCTGATTCGCACTGTGACTTCCAGATTTCCAGCACGACCTATCAGACGACCATCTCGACATGATGTTCATTCTCCAATCGTAGTCACGACGCGTTGAAAACTCACACAAAGCCCCCCATGTGTGAAACTCGCGCGTCGAGCTCATGGCTTGACCGGATAACACACTCCTGTTCCAGCGCTGTCGTAAAGATGGAGAGTTGGAGAAACACACTTCTGGTATGAAAAGACGGTGATCGTGTTATGAATCTCTTACGTCGACCCTCTTTACCTCCATTGATGGGTACTAACTCCCAAACAGCCGCTAAACAGGGCGCTGCGCCGCTGAAGAGTCCTAAAGGCTTCAAGAAAGGCCGGATCGTGTGCTCCAATCGGGGACGCGATAACAATGAAGATATTCAAGCATACAAAGGGGGGAACCCGACCGCGAATTATTGTCTTGTGCAGTTTTGGTGACCAGTGTAGATGAGGTAACCCACTCAGCGAGTACGTTTACTCGACTTCAGCAAGACGTTCATTGACCGTTTTCAAAGGACGTTGAGAAGGACTTCTCTAGCCAATGCAAGCTGAACATTCCATCTAAAGCTCGACCGTCACCAAGACCATCAACGTGTACATTGCCAGCTTTCTATCACTTTTCTCCACAAAAAGTCAGAGTTGATCCGTGGGGGAATGAAAGTGGTGGTGATTGCTATACCTGAGAATCCACTCAGACATTGGATGAACCGAATTGGCTATCTTTGTGCGGGAGTTGAATTGGTGCGAGTCCTGACAATCGTGGACGGCAAGGTACATGCGTTTCTTTGTTCTGAATCGGTGCGCTAACGAGAACTTCGGTCTGACGGTCTTCCGCACAGATCTGCCTTGACGTGCTGAGCGCTTCCCACTAGGCTCTCTACGCCTCCACTTGTCTTGATTACTCGCGATAGCCCTCATTCGTCTTTTCCCAGCTACAATCATGATACACCTCTCTTGAGTGATCCGTTGATGATGTCAGCGATGTCGAAGAAAGCCGTGTCGGTGGGCCAAGCTCAACGCCCTTCATCATTCACTACTGGCACAGCCTAATTTCGGCTGGCAGAAATTAGAGTATACACACATGAAATCGGCTGGCCGAAGGCGGCCCTGTACACAAATGAATTGATGTTCAATTGATTGAGAGAAACTGCGGCCGTCGGCTCGCGAACACGAGCCATATTTGATTGAGAACAAGCCAAGTATCGGCAGGCAGCAACATGAGGTAGAATCCGGCAGCCAGGCCGTCTCTTTGTCTGTCGACACACCAGATTTCTGCCAGTCAGATCAAAATACGCGATCATAACTCGATGAAAGCGTGGTCCTCGTGTCATTCTCGAGTAATGAATACAGACATGTAGAAAGTAGTTACAACGAAATTCATTGGTACTGGATAGCAATACGACAGCAAGAAAGGCGGGGTACAGATTTTATTTCAGATGTACAAGTGGCGAATGATGGTTATTGTGGCCAAAGCGATGGCCCAGGTGGTCTGCATCCAAGCATGGTCAAAACGCTCTCGGTGAGCCGTGTAGCCTAGAGTTTGACTCATCCTCATGAAGGCCAGAGAATAGAGCAGCTAAGATACTCACAACTGCAAAATGCATTATGGCGAAGAAAGCCTTGTTGTTCGAGCATCGCGGCGTGGATCAAACCTTCTGTGCGCGAAAGTTAGCGAACGGACAAAATAGAAACGAGCACTGTAAACATACCCGATTTGTGCGAATGTTTTGCAGTCCAAGAACCGAAAAATGTCCACTCAACACTTCTACAGCGCCTTTTATGCTCAAGGAACCGTCTATCGGGGTCGATGGAACGCCCTACTTTGAAGAAAATCTGGCCGGTTCGGATATTTCTTCCTCTTAATAGATAGATTTTCCCCATCCACATCCTTCTCCTGTCAGTCAGGCTCGGTGGTCTGCAAAGCCGGGTGTGGTAGGTCAGGAGAGCCATGTAATGAAGGATGTGCTGGGAGGCGTGAAGAAAACGATCAAGTTTTCTGTCGCGCCTCAGTCTGACACCACCATCATTACCACCACCAGCATCATTGTCAAAGGCGTTGAACACTCTCGATGCTCCCATCGGCGGCTTCAATAGCCCCACCTCTCTTCCTTACTCTCTATTGGCACCCGTCGACAACCCCGATTTGCACTGCAAGATAAGAAGCCTATCAGAATCAAGACGGCTGTTGTTTGGATGGATTTTGGAGTTCAGGTGCGTGTCCATTCTCTACTCTCTGACTATTTATCTGACTAGCATCCTTATATTCATTCTGCGAGGACACGGTGACACGCATACTTCAACGTCGAGCCGTGCTGAATTGGCTGAATACACTGAAGGACCGACACCCGAATCGCTCGCCATAACCACTTAACGACGCGTTGAGGACGAGACCGGGATCGAGAACCCCACCAACGCGGACTAACTTCTATCATTCACGTCGACGAGACCCCCAATACCGTACCTCCTGCTCATGAACGCGTCGAATCTACCGAGGGAACACATCAGCACAGGCAGACGATTAGAGACCGTGACTTTACTCACAGCAGCGGCATTCGCTTTCTCCTCCATCACACCCTCCACTCGCCGCTGTTAGTACCGTTCTTCTACGCTTCATGAAACTCGTAGCAAGCTTCGTGATGTGGGGAGCCCAAAACATGCCTCGCGCACTTCATCTCAGGGGTTTCAAGCAGGCGCTGAACCTGAAGAACCCGACGTTGTACCCGACCACCAACTTTGCACCGTGTGTAATCGGCATATCCCTAATAGGTTTTGGGCGCGTCATCCCTCGATGCCTCAGCATAAGGATCGTGAACAGTTTTTCGCGTGTGCGTCGATGGTTGAGGAGGCGGAGAAGGATAAGAATGGGGTTTCGGTGGAGGGGAAGTTTGATCTTGGTATTGTTGATTTGAATGCTGCGACACGAGGGGTTGCGGTTGAGGCGTCGGTCAAGGCTAATCCGACTGTGAGGGTTTCGTTGATTGGGTGTACTTTGGCTTCGTCCCAGGGACGACGGACGTACTCTCCGTGAGTATTCTGATTGTTCAGACCCTCGATTCCTTCCGAGCTTCGCTGATCAAAACTTTCATAGATTCAAGGTATCATTGCGTGGACAAAACCGCACCGTCACCTCTTCCACTCCAATCCATCTCAGAGTCCACATGACCGCCAAATACTACGGCCGTACCGAAGATCGACTCGACCTCACATTCCAAGACCTACAACTACGCACGCGTTCCATGATCTCCTGGACCTTACGCGTCCACGTCGGAAGCCAATCTGACCAGAACGATCTCAAGCCCAAAACACCCTACAAACCTCGGAAGCGATCTGCCCGTCAAACAGAAGTGGAAGTCGTTCCCGGAGAGCCTGCACCGTCGTTGCAAGCCATCCCATATGTTGGGAAGTTGCCGCCGGCGCCGATTCCGTCACATGTTGCACGCACGCTCTCGTCGGGCTCTACCAAGGAGGTCATAGACAGGATGCAGAAGGTGTATCTACCTCGAGTACTTGATAGTGCGGGGTACGGGAAGCACTTCAAGCATCTCCTATGGGCGGAGGAGCACCAAATGGAGTTCGTTCATTTCGTTTCCTGTTCTTCCCCGTATATGTTTAATGACCTTGATGATAATTTCTAGACGTGATCTTGAGCATTATGACATGCACAATGCGAAGCTTTCGCGGCACAACTCCTACTACTAGTGAGTCTGATCCTTAATCTCGTTGATTTTGTCTTTTTTCTCACTTGACCTTGCCAGCCTTGATGTTTCAGGACTGGCTGAAAAGCGACCAAGTGTGTTAGTTGGTATGTTCAACCTCTTTTCTTCATCAAGACCATCATCATCCTCATCCTTCCTCCTAGGCGACCGAATCCTCGTCCAACGCAACGGAAGTGCCCAAGGCCACTGGTTCGAGGGTGGAGTCCATGTCGTCCGTAGGGAAGAAGTCGGCATGAAATTCCACCGATCCTTCATCGCCAACCCCAGCGACCGCTTCTTAGTCAGGTTCAAACTCAACCGATACCCCGTTTGTCGTGAACATCAAGCATTAGACACAGCGTTCGTCCAAGAACGTGTCTTGTTCCCCGGACCAGAGCATCTCCGTCGAGGTGCGATTCCTCGAGGAATGGGGGTACGCACGTATAACAGTACGATCGCAACCAACCCGCGACAGCTACAAGCTGTTATCTCTCTCGCCCGTGCACCAGCTGGATCGATTCCTTTCGTGATATTCGGACCGTGAGCTACCATTTCTTCATACCTTCGTTCGAACGCCCTATTGATTCCCTCTCGTCTCTCGTTGAAAAAAAAGCCCCGGAACCGGCAAAACCGTCACCATGGTCGAATCCATCCGTCAAATCCTCGACACCAACCCCCAATCCCGCATCCTCGCCTGCGCACCCAGCAACTCCGCAGCCGGCCCCATCGCGCTCCGTCTCGTAGCCCTAGTCTCAAACGTCCTCTTCCGAGCGTACGCACCATCCCGAAATAAAGAACAAGTACCTCACGAGCTGAACGATTTCACGTTTCGAAACGCCAACGGGCACTTCTCCGTCCCAGGTCTGTTTAGGATGAAACGATTTAGGGTGGTGGTTACGACGTGTATCTCCGCTAATATCGTTTCGGGGATTGGAATTCCGAGGGGGGCATTATAGTCGTATCTTTGTGGACGAAGCTGGGCAAGCCACGGAGCCTGAGGTTATGGTGGCGATCAAGTCTATGGCGGGGAACGATACGAATGTCGTGCTTTGTGGGGATCCGAAGCAGTTGGGTCCGATTATCAGGTCGACAGTTGCGAGGAAGTTGGGGTTGGAGGTTGCGTTCATTGAACGGCTGATGGCGAGGGAGGTTTATGATGAGGTTGAGGGGTATGGGACATCGTGAGTGTGGTTCATCACTGTTGTGCCTCGAAGCTTTACTCACAGCTTACTTTGGCAGCGTGGTGAAACTGACCAAGAACTATCGATCACATAATGCGATCTTGAAGTTCCCCAACGAACGGTTCTACGGTGGCGATCTGGAACCGTGTGCAGACCCCAAGGTCGCGAATCTTTTCCTCAACTCGTCGCATCTGGCGTCTCCCAAGTTCCCTATCGTCTTCCATTCGATCTCTAGGAAAGATGATCGGGAGGCTTCGTTACCTTCGTTTTTCAATATCGATGAGGTCACAGCGGTCAAGGCACTTGTGCAGAGGTTGAGGTCGGATAGGAGGCTGAGGCTGAGTGAGTGGTATCCAGGAATTCAGCGGTTGATGGCTGCCACTGACGCGGACGTTTTATACAGCCGACAACGATATCGGCGTCATCGCTCCATACCACGCCCAGGTTTTGAAGCTTCGAACTGGGTTCCGGAGCTTCGCAGATTCGGTCAAGGTTGGGAGCGTGGAAGAGTTTCAGGGACAGGTGAGTATTCATGATAATTTGCCCTCCAATACCTCCCATCTCACCCGGACCGACTTGCAGGAACACAAGGTTATCATCGTCTCCACCGTTCGTAGCAGTCGCGAGTTCGTCGGATACGATCTTCGCCATACGCTTAGTTTCATAGCGAATCCGAGGCGGTTTAATGGTGAGTCTCCATCTTCGTCTCGTAATTCCCCATCCCGTCTGACCGATCTGATCCAAACCAGTGGCAAACACCCGAGCACAATCCCTCGTCATCGTCGGAGGCCCCAATGTCCTGTCCCTCGACTCTCTCTGGTGTGCGCTCATGAACTACATCTACGATAACGAAGGGTGGATCGGGCTTGAGCCGATGTGGGATACCGAGGCGCCTGTGGATTTGGGTGACTATGGAGCAGAGATTAGGGAGAAGGTGAAGGGGGATATGAATCTTTTCACGGGAATGATGGAGGTGTTGACGTTGGACGGCGTCAATGATGCGGAGGAATCGGAGGTCCACTTCTGCCCCGCGAGAGGAGGGATTACCGACTGCTCCCCTTGCTTTCTCACTTTCATGATTTTCAGCCTCCAATGACCTTTCGGAGCAGATACTCAAACCCCACTGTTAATCCCACGACGAGCGACGACACAAGTCGAACCTACTACCCAGACTAAGAGTCAGAAATTAACCTGAGGACGCCCCTCACGAGTAGTCTTGGGGACATACTGGACGTGATGTCTCCGTGGACCTCGTTGAGGCTGGATACCCTCGACAAGAACGATGAAAGCTCCCACTTCGGCCATATCATTCGGACGCTCACGAGCTGTCCGGCACGATGTCCTATGTTCTGACGTTGAGGATCACATCGTGGGTCTCCCAAACTGCCGTTGCCTTAGTAGACGTCGACCCGCCGAAGAGACAGCGAGCTCCAGTTGTTCAGCGGGGACTTCAAGCCTTCGATTTCGAATCCAGTAGGGTGGTGGTCATGAATGTGGTTCGAATCGTAAACGTCGTGATTATGAGCAAAAGAGGATTCAGATATTAGTCTCGATGCAAGTGGCCTGCAAGCTGGAACATCCATAATGGAACACATCCTCGTCCTCAAAAGATGAGTGGAGGGTATGGCGGACTTAGCAGCCTTCGGTTTTGGTTGCATGCCGCTAGTAGATGGAGGTGACGACAGGGTGCGGTTGAAGTAGTGACCATGAATCCAGATCGCGAGTGTAACGAGGGAACTCGCAACACGTCTTTCCCCCGGAGGCGACCCACATCCGTGTCAGGACCTGGGCTGCCTTCGTCGCCAGTCACAATCAGGCGCATTGACGTGGAAGACATCAGGTTCATTGTACTCGCTCTCAGAAGTGTGTCAGGATCGGGTACCTGAGGTGGCTCTTTCTCGCCCTCATCGCTACCGCTGTCGTCGCGATTGTCATCTCTGTCATCCCCATCCTTCTCCTCATCTGAGTCCTCACTTCCGATGGCCTCCTTACTGCAGATTCAGCTCACGTACAGCTGACGCTCGATGACGTTCTCCGGTGACCGGTACCGCTGTGAGGTCAAGTTTGCTCCCAAGATCGTCGAGATCCACGAGACGATTTGAAGGCCTAGCAAGCCAATGGCTTATGAATAATAACGGCCCTAGCTCAGGCTGCTTTCGCTGCAGGGTTGGATCGGTATGTCGAGGTTCAGACGAGAGAGGCCGACGAGTTGAAGAAATTTTTGAAGGAAAAGTGATTTGGCGAGCGGGGAGATGAGGGTTGTGGTCGACAGAGTTTGGGTATGGAGCAACCTTTACTTCCACTACGTTTCCTTGTTCGGATACGAGCTCCTCCGGATGCCGACGGTTCTTCCATATCATCCAGCACCTAGGGGGATAACGCTGATCAGCATCTGGGAAGGTCGAGCCGAGGGTAAGGAAAAGAGGAGAATGAGAGGGAAGGAAGGAAACAAACTCACCAATACACTTGGGCCTGTACCTGTCGTTCTTCAAAGCAAGTCCACCGCTAGATGCCTTGGCCGCACAGGCACCTCCCGGATGGTCGGAGGTCACAACACCAAAGATAACCTCGCAGCTTCTGCCAGCTTGTCTCGCTGAGGTATCCTTCACAAGTTGAAATGGAGTCGATGGTGCCGCCATTTGTGTGTGACCATTCAAGAAGTCGCAGGAAGAAAGGGGGAAGTCCATTAGTCGTTCAGACGCGACGAACGAGCTCTCTTTCAGCTCCCTGACCAACGGTATTTGGTCGCTTGGGTGACAGCTGCTAACGAGACTTCTTCCTACGAGTTCGTGTATTTCGTACCCTAGCCCTCGGCGAGCGGCAGGGGTGATGTGTAGAATGCTTTTCATCGCCGAAGCGTGGTCGTCTCAATCGCATCGAGTGTTGAAGTTATGAACCGACGGGTCTGGCCTCCCGACGTCGTGCCTATCCCAGCTTTCGACCACTTTGCTCACTGTCAGAGATGGAAAGCTGCGCGAGTCCACCATCAGATGATTGCCCACAAGGGATACGAAGGGAGCTGCTTGAGTCTGGACCTCTGTTGATGACGGACTCACGAGAGGAGGGTCCTTCAGAGAATAGGTGCGTTGTTAGATACCTCACTCCGATCGTGCAAAGACGTTCTCATCGTGTATACGATGCTTTGGATCGTCCACCTCGCCGCTCAGCTGATCTGGAGAGCGGTGTTGTCTTCGGCACAAATGGTCGAAATACATGGGATGTTAGGATATGATTCCCAAAACCCGCCTTTCCCATATTCATCACGCGATGCATAGACTAGCTCAGCGACTCTCGGACCACCATTCCATGCTTCCCTGCATCTCTGATCTCCACAAGTCCCATTACTGTAAGTCGACAACACCCAAAACAAGGCGTTTCGTTTCGCTTCGGTCTACAGTCGTGGCCGCGAACCAGCGGGTTATGCAAGCACACACGTTGCACTTGCTGGTTCTAGAGAGGATGGACATTTATTCGCATCCCAGTTCAATGGCTTTTAGCCAGTCAGACATAGGCGGTGTTTATCCAGCCTTCGTTCCACCCCTATTCTGCGGGTATGAGGAGGTCAGCGAGTGAAAAGATGATACCAAAAGAGACAACTTACGATGGATCCATGACATTGCAGTAGTTTAGGCTTGATGGAGTCAGATTGAATGAGAGATGGATGGACATTTATTCGCATCCAAAGTGGCTGGCGTTTAGCCGTGTCCAATATAGGCGGGTTTTAGCCAACCTGTACTTCGGTCGTGGTATGAATAAAGACATTGCGAAGGATGTGATTGGGACTGTAATGTGCGCTTTCCCACGATTTGCATTCATTTGTAAGCACCAAAACATCAGGCTTAGACCTTGTAACTGTACGACATGCCCTTCCGCTTATGCTATTTGTAGACTAGTACTGGCCTATGTACTTGGTATCACTTTCAATACAGATTTGGCGATGTAATATAAGTAAGATGTAGAAAGAGAGAGAGGGAGAGGGATGAAACTACATCGCTATACAAGAGAGAAGGTTGGATACGAACCCATATCAGTTGGACGGGGTTGTGATGTATTGGAACGTCGTCTTCGCTTCTTCCACCACAGCCCTCCACTCTTCCTTCGCTTTTGGTCGATCCGCCTCCTCTAACTCCCCGATCGCCATCCACCACCATTTCAGGGCCGCAAAAATCAACACCCATCCGTTTCTCCCCCACCGATCCAACTGATTGAAGTCTCGCTTAAGAAAGAGTCGTGGAGGAGGTAGGCGACGTTCAGCACCCGGATCTCTCCCTTTGGGCTGTAAGCGATGCCACCAGGCCAAGAAGCCCCGAGGAAAGTCGAGTGCGAACTGTTTGTCTATCAGCGGGCCTTGCTGGAATCGCTTGTCTGCATCCAGACCACCAAACCATTCTATTGCTGTCAATGGTGGTCTTTTCCCCAATCCGGTCCTCGTGGGATCTGCCTTGTTCTCGGCATTCACCCATAAATCGCGAAATTGGGTAAAGGTAGGTTCTCCGTCAATAGCGATATAATTCTTCGCCGCATCCAACCATATCGGCGTCATGGCGGATGGGGCGAACGAGTCGTTTGGTGGAGAAATAGTTGGAGCTGGAGCTGTCGTAGCAGAGCTCTGCAGAGATGAAGGTGTTGGGGCAGATAGGGCGAGTGAGGGGATTGGCGTAGACGCTGGTGGAACTGGAGCTGTTGTAGAGCTCTGTAGAAGTGAGGCTCCTGGGGCAATCGGTGCAGACACTGGTAGAGGTGGAGCTGCCGTAGCAGAGCTCTGCAGAGGTAAGGCTCCTAGGGCAGTTGGTGCAGGAACTGTCGAAGAAGTCGGGTCCTCAGTGTTCAGCTCGGGAGAGTCGACAGGCTCAGCCGCATTGGCCTCCTACGGTTTGAGGTGAGGTGAGGTAAACGGAAAGAGCAGGAAGCAGATACATGCCTTATCCTGGTATTGCTGGAGAAGTTCCTTCATCACTTTGTGCTCAGCTCTCAAGTCTCGTAAAGTCGACTGATACTCGCGTATGGATTGAAGGAGCGTACTCTGATCGGCCTTATATCTAGCCTTCAGCGTGTTCTGCTCCGTCTTGTGGCCGGCCTTCGACATCCTATGTTGGTGCTTCTCCCAGTTTAGAGCGGCCTGTGCTTCGTCCAGCGCGCGGGCTGTTTGCTTCAGGTCGTCGACGACGTCGGTGTTCTGTGACGGTTTTTGAGAGGTGGTACGTCGGCGTTAGAGTGAGAGCGGCCCACTTACCATAAGGAGGTCGAGTTCGATTTCGTGCTCTTTCTCTCTTGCGTTGAGTATATTTTCATGTTCCAACTCCCTTTCTCTGAGTCGTTCCTGCAGCTCGTTTACCATTTGCTTTGCTGCTTCTGCTTCTTTACCCTTCAAATCGGCCTCTCGCCTAGCTGTGGAGGCTGCCTCCTGTAGATCGTCTATCTCTTTTGAGGAACCGAGCACCCTCGTTTTCTACGGGTCAAAAGTTAGGTCCAGTGCGAGCGTCAGTGGAGTAAAAACGTACAGAATATGACGGGGTCAGATCTTCAGCGTTTCTCTTGCTCATGACTGCCAGGGAGAGCGAGGGGTTGACGGTGGATCACAGGCTAGAGGGCAAGTATTTAAGTAACTTGGAGAAGGTCCCTGCGCTGGTCATGATTCCGCGAACAATCCGAATGATTCTTTCTATGCTCTGGCCAACGTGCAACAAACAATCGAAGTTGTATTTCTTGTGCATAGACCAACGTAAAAACAATCATGACTGGGGCTCTGCAGATGACCATCGGTAACCGTTCAGTTCGAAATCCTGAAGTTGTACGTCGTCCTCCTCAAGTCTCAGGTTCGCTACCTCGTACGGCATCAATCCCTTCATATACCCATCATCGAACACAGAGGCGAAAAGACCTTTGGGTGGCTCGCGGGCGGATACCTTGTCAGAAAGTACCCGGGGGTATTGATTGTGGCGATTGTCCTCCCCGAACAGGTTCTCGGAGTGCGGAGTCGCATCGATAGCCCGATAGAACTCTCGGAAGTATGGATGTCGCCAGCTGAGTTTGAGAATTCGCATGATATCCCGTTTATCCTTGACACCCGATGCAGTCGTGAGCTCCTGCGTATCCTTTTCTTCGTCGGACATGCCGTTCGCACCAAGGTTGTCCGTGAGGCGAAGAGCATACGTCCACAGCCGGGTTAAGATTTCGTCATGCTTGGATCTCGTGATCATCTTGTGGATAATGTTGATGCGGACGTAGAATTTCTGCGCGGATATTAGTGAGGAATAAGGCTGGGATGGAGCATGGACGTACGTGGCGGAGGATGCTGACCCCAGCGTTCCTTTCGTTGCGTGATGTCTTTGATATGTACAGGCGAGCGGCAATCAGGATAGGATTCTCTTTCTCCTCTTCGTTCCGGGGAAGGGAGGCGCATATATCTCGGTATATCTCACCAAACCGTTTGCTCAGAATCCCTTTGAATTCTTTGAATTTCACATCATCCATTTCCGGAAAATGACCGGTTTCGCGGCATTTCTCTACGATATCGAGGGCCAATTTCTCGAGGCGGTGGATGAGAGCCCGGTTCCATTTTGAATTCTTCAAATCATCTGTTGTTTGGCCTCTCTTGTCGAGGTGGGTGTTATGAACCTTGGGGACGTGTTTGATTGGATCTGCCGCGAATTGAGCAAGGCGTTCCGAAGAGACCCCGGCTCTTGCCCAAATGCTGTCGAGATAGTCATTTTTGACAGGTAAGGCTTCCAGAATGATCCTCCTTAGCATCAGCTACGATCGGGACTCGTTAAGGACCTCGAGTAAAGTGTGGACGTCAGGCAACTCACCTTCAAGTTAAGCTCCTTTGCGGTCTTGGTAAGCTTCGGCACCCGCGGGTAAAGTTGCTCTTGGGTGTAGAACCGGAAATAAAAGCTAGCGTCGGATTCAGCATCGGTCTTATCTGGCTTTGTGCCGAGGTGCTCGTCTTGTGGAGCATCGTCATCCCCTTCATCGGCGTGAGTAACGTGGGCCATCCTTGCAAGGAGCATTCTCACCTAAAGCATCAATGTCCTGAACAGGTTTCGCATCAATGCGCGTTCAGCTCAACCGAACATTGGATATGACTCACCTTTGGTGGCTCTGCCCATGGATTTTCTCCGTCATTTGTGGGACGTGGCGCGCGCTATAAAATCGGGTTCAAGGATCAGCACAGGGTGCCAAGCGGGGGATGTCTAACGAATCACCGGAATGTCCCCTCCAAACGACACTTTTGGCCGATTTTGCTGAGCCCTGTATCGTTCGGCTTCCACGTTGACCGATGTGACTGGCTTCTTCAAGTCCCTAACTGTCTCCAGAAGCTGGCCGATCATGCCTTCTTTTGGGGGCGGCGGGGGCTTTCCTTGCTTGAGTTGATCTATGGACTGCGCGAGGTGAATGTACGTCATTCAATAGTTCCGATGCACTTACCTCCTTCAGCTGAGCCACAGTGTTGTTTGCTTCCTTCAACGATTCGTTCAACTTAGAGATCTCTGCAGACTTCTGCGATACATCCTCGCTCAATTTCTTGATCTTCGCCTCCTTCTGCTCAATGGCCTGTCGATAGCAATTATTGGAACGGCGTGATAACAACAGAGCCGGCTGTCCTCACCGTCGTATCCGCTGTCCTCTGAGCCAGCTGCGAATCCAAGTCCTTGATCTGACCCTTGAGCACGTTGATTTCCTTTGGGTTGTTCATCAATCAGAACTCAATCGATCTGGTATCAAGCCTGCCAACTCACGGTGTCTTTACTCTCGAGTTGAGTCGTGAGTCCGGTTAATTTCGCGCTAGACTCCTCCAACTCTTTGGTTTTCTGGGCCACGGAACCATTAAGTTCGTTGATCTTCGCCTCCTTCTGCTCGATGGCCTGTCGATAGTAATCATTGGAACGGCGTGACCATCGGAAGAGCCGGCTGTCCTCACCGTCGTATCCGCTGTCCTCTGAGCCAGCTGCGAATCCAAGTCCTTGATCTGACCCTTGAGCACGTTGATTTCCTTTAGGTTGTTCATCAATCAGAACTCAATCGATCTGGTATCAAGCCTGCCAACTCACAGTGTCTTTACTCTCGAGTTGAGTCGTAAGTCCGGTTAAATTCGCGCCAGACTCCTCCAACTCTTTGGTTTTCTGGGCCACGACACCATTAAGTTCGTTGATCTTCGCCTCCTTCTGCTCGATGACCTGTCGATAGTAATCATTACAACGGCGTGACCATCGGAAGAGCCGGCTGTCCTCACCGTCGTATCCGCTGTCCTCTGAGCCAGCTGCGAATCCAAGTCCTTGATCTGACCCTTGAGCACGTTGATTTCCTTTAGGTTGTTCATCAATCAGAACTCAATCGATCTGGTATCAAGCCTGCCAACTCACAGTGTCTTTACTCTCGAGTTGAGTCGTAAGTCCGGTTAAATTCACGCCAGACTCCTCCAACTCTTTGGTTTTCTGGGCCACGACACCATTAAGTTCGTTGATCTTCGCCTCCTTCTGCTCGATGGCCTGTCGATAGTAATCATTGGAACGGCGTGACCATCGAAAGAGCCGGCTGTACTGACCGTCGTGTCCCCTGTTCTCTGAGCCACCTGTAACTTCAAGTCCTCCATCCGACCGTTGAGAGTGTCGATTTCCTTGAGGTCGATCAGAACCCAACCAATCCGATAAGAAGGCAACCTACAGTCTCTTTCATCTCGAGTTCCGTTCCGAGTTCGGTTAACCTATCGGTGAGTTCGCTTATCTCCTTGTCCCTTTCCGTGACTGTGGTTCCATGTGTTTCCTTCATTTCTGGCGTCAGGCACCTCTGGCGTTGATTGAGCAATAGAGACTGACACGCAAGTTTGTGATAGTTCTCTCCCTCTCGGCAACGCGGGATTTGTGTGTCTGTTCTACGTTAGATAACGGCAAACGGAAGAAACCGCGGGACTAACACCGAGGTCCAAGTTGACTGCATCGAGCTCCCGTTGTTTCTCCTGGAGTGAGAGTTTGGTACTACTCAAATCATTCTGTCGATGGTGAATGAGCGCAGAGAGCTGCGTTGGTCCGCGTGGACTACTTACGCGGAGACTCGCGATCTTTCGTTGTGAAGCGTCGTACCGCCCCTAAGAATACGTCAATATTGGAAATCATCCAACTAGCAAAGCGGAGGCTCACTTCTGATGCGAGGAGGCTATCTGAGGCTGTCATCTCCTTCCCTATGAGTTCCTCCTTCTCCGCCTCAACCAATCTCAGCGCATATATGGTAGGGTAGTGACCAGGACTCACCAAAATCGTGGACCATTTGCTCTCCCATTCTTTCACGCTCTTATCGAGGTTGTCACGTTCATCCTTCAAGGATTCGACCTCCTCATTGCTATCTTCCATCTGCTGCTTCAGGGTCGTTACTTTGTCGGTGAGCTGCGAAATCTGCTGGGCCAGAACCGTATTGCGCGTTTCAAGACGCTTCCCTGACGCTATCTCTTCCTCCGAATGGCGTTGTTTTCCCTCTAGTTCATTAACATCACTTCTGAGACGCTTTGAGAGGCCAGTGATTAAACGCTTCCGGCGGGGTCACTGAGTGACACTCACCTTCTTTTCATTCTCCAGGCCCTTGACACGATCTTGGGCTCGCTTTAGATCTTCAGCCTCCTGAGCAATCTGTGTCTTCAACATCTTGACAACGTTCTGCGGGTGCAACAAGTTGAGTTTCAATTGGGTGGAATTGATATCAACTACGTACCTCCAGATTATCTTTGTCCCCCTCGAGGCGGACGATACCTTGTCGCTGGTTCACTTTCTCTCCTTCGAGCGTTTGTACCTGATTTTCCAGCCTGGTCTTCGCTTGGTCAGGTCGTTGTGTTTTTGCAGGAATCAACCAATGTCCGATACCTGCTCTGAAATCGCCTGATTGTATTCGGCTTGTAAGCTTTCCTTTGACTTCGACAACTTTTCGAGAACATCATCGCTTGTTTGCTGGAGCGTTTCCATGCGGGTTTGCTGCTGATTCTGTTCACTGTCAGGCTTTTCGATTCCTTACGTATGTCGAATGAAGCATACATAACGTGCAGTCACGTTGGAAAGCTCCCGCGTCAGCTTGTTAATTTCCGCCTGCTTATCGTTCACTTCCTCAAGCCTTTGGGCTGCAAGATGCCCCTGGGTCGCCACCTTGTCAGTACGTCGCAATCCGTATCAAAATGATCATCACATCGTACCTCGGACTGAACGGCCTGTAATCTGTCCTCAAAGCTTTCAGCGGCAATTTTCTGCGCATCCCTCTCCCTTTCGAGCCTCTGCGCTCGGCTTTGCGCTCGCGAAAGCTCCTCCGTAAGCCTCTTGATTTCTTCGGGACTTTCGACTCCATGAGGCCTCTAGGTCGTCGCCTTGTCAGTGCATCGCAATCCGTATTGAAATGATCATCACATCGTACCTCGGACTGGGCGGTCTGGCTCGAGAGTTGTTCTATTTCGGCCTTCTGGTTCTGAATGCGCATTTCCAGTTGACCCTGCTCTTGTTCAGCAGGAAATTCAAAGGTAATGAGTAGACGGTGCATACCTTGAGCTCATTGTGACTGCTTGAAGACGCCGATAACCTGCTTTCGAAGTCTTTAGCGGCATTTTTCTGCTCATCCCTTTCCCTTTCGAGCCTTTGCGCGAGGTTTCTCGCTTGCGAAAGCTCCTCCGTAAGCCTCTTGAGTTCGGCCTCCTGCTTGTTCGTTTCTTCGCGACTTTGGGCTTCATGAGTCTGAATCGCCGCCTCGTTAGTACGCCGCAATCCGTATTGAAATGATCATCACGTCGTACCTCGAACTGGGCGGTCTGGCTCGAGAGTTGTTCTATTTCGGCCTTCTGGTTCTGAATGCGCATTTCCAGTTGACCCTGCTCTTGTTCAGCAGGAAATTCAAAGGTAATGAGTAGACGGGTGCATACCTTGAGCTCACTGTGACTGCTTGAAGACGCCGATAACCTGCTTTCGAAGTCTTTAGCGGCATTTTTCTGCTCATCCCTTTCCCTTTCGAGCCTTTGCGCGAGGTTTCTCGCTTGCGAAAGCTCCTCCGTAAGCCTCTTGAGTTCGGCCTCCTGCTTGTTCGTTTCTTCGCGACTTTGGGCTTCCTGAGTCTGAATCGCCGCCTCGTCAGTACGCCGCAATCCGTACTGAAATGATCATCACATCGTACGTGGAGCATGTGCGAGATACGTCGGATTTCGGAATCCCGATGGGTGTTTGCGTTGGTAAGGGCCCGGACCTTTTCTTCCAGCGTTGTCTTTTGTTGGTTAGCACGTGAAACTCAACAGAAATCGGTCGATAGCTCGTACATTAGACTGGCGGAGAAGATCGTACTTCGATGATGAAAGAGACAGGTCGGACATGAGTTTATTAACGGTCGCGTTCTGCTTCTCCTCATCGGTTGCGGTCGTTTGGGCGTGGTCGTTCGCGAGCTCCCGCGAGAGCCTAGCAATCTCTTCATCCTTCTCCCGCAGGGTCTCGTTGTTTGTATCTGTAAGGTTCCGAATGTCTGTTGTCAATTTGTTCTTCGTTTTATTTAGCACGCGGAAGCTCGGGGCAGTTGGTAGATAGGCTCGTACCTTGATCCCTAGCAGTTCATCATATCTCGTACTGGAGGCAGATAACTCGCCCTCGACCTTGTGAAAGGCCTGCGTTTGCTCATCCCTTGTCTTCTCCAGATCCTGACGAGCTGCCTGTTCGTCTTTTATGCGCTGTTCCTGGAAAACAAGGGACTCAAAATGACATCGCACACACACGACGAATTAACAGAGAATCGCACAAAATCCTTTTTTAGTTCATCTTTTCCAGCCATAATTGTAGTGACTATCTTGGTATGATCCTCATTGGCACGTTTTAAAGACGCGCTTGAGTCTTCCAATGCTTTACTGTGGACCCTTGCTTGTTCCTGCAAATTTTCGGGTTTGGCTTCCTGAGATACATGGGGAACGGGCGACTCACAATAAACTTTTTCTCATAACCTTCCTGTACTCTCTGGGTCCTCATCATCACATAGAAGTGTCGACAGACTGAGAAGAGGGCTGACCTGCATTTCTTCTCGCATCACGGCTCTGGCTTGTTGCGGAGGAGTATCGTCCTCGACCTTTGCGGAGTATGCTTCAATAAGATTCTTGAACATCTGCAAAGTCGACATAGTCAATATGTAGACATTGCGCTGAGTACAACGGGCTCACCTCGAGCGAGTCTTTAGTGGCTTGTAGTGATACAAGGGCCTGTTTCAGCTCTTCCTTCGTCTTCGTATCGCCTTCTACGAAGCGAAGTTTGTGGCGTTCATGCCATTCAGGGATGGCCTGATCGGGCTCAGCTTCGTCTCCCTCTGTCTCAGCCTGGCGCTTTCTAAGGCCTCCTTGAATCACGTCCCGAGGGGGCTCGCTGTAAACCCTTCGAGAGGGACCTGGGTCTGCGTCAGATTCGGGAGGGCTACTCATTGACGGTGATGGGCCAGGATCCAAAAGATGGACGGTTTCATCGTAGTCCTATACTTCTATGAGCGTGCATGTTTTTCTTTTCACTAACCAGAATCGTACCATTTTATCGGAAGATGATGAGTCACTATCAAGAATATCAGGTTGATTGGATGGATTACCGGTAGAGAATGAGTCCATGGCCTTAGCAGTGACCGATTAGCGTAGCGTAGTACTACGTAGTAAGGATGGAGGGAACGAATAGCAAGGTACTGTTTAAGGAAGGAGCTACGTGATCGCAGGGTCACGCACGCAATTCCAACGTGCTCTCGAAACTTTTGAGCAACACGACTTCAGGAACAACTTGACATCGTGGACTGCACCGCGGACAGAACAAACAATGAAACAATTGTAATTGGCCGACTACCGAAGTCTGTACCAGTCCTATCGGGCCGGGGAGTAAGCTTCTTATTCTGTTTTCGAATCGGAATAGCGTTGAATTCATTCTAGCCGACCTGAAACTGATTATTGTCAGTCATACTGATATACGAGAGACAAAGAGAGGGAGAGAGTGCGAGTAATGCAGTACTCACGAGGCGAAATGAATATGCGAAAGCCCTCGGGGGCTGAGCTTGACACAAATCACAAGGCCGACATTTATTCGAGCCAATAAACAGACTTTTAGTCCGCTTTCGAACGGTGTTTAGCCAATTCGGTGAGACGGTGTGTGTGTGTGGATCTAACCCTGTTGGTTGTCTTGTCATTCTCTGAGTGCACATGAAGGACAGAGGAAAAACTCACCGGTTTCAAAAACGAAGTTTACGCTTGTCGGAGGTCTGAAGTCGTCGGTGTCCTGTAAAACGATGTAAAAGAAATGCAAGATCGGGTCGAGACGCGAGCAGTCCCCAACCACTGGGAGAGCACTCAGTAGGAGCCCAAGATTCGAGAGACTCGAACTCGAGGACCGAATTCGGCAGCGATACACCCAGGCACCGACATTTATTCGCATAATTCCCGAAAAGCAGACTTTTAGTCTGCTTTGTATCGAACGGTGTTTAGCCAATTCGATGGGATCCTGGGTGTGAGCGGAGGCCATTCTTCGATATGCGCGAGACGCCACGAGCAGCTTGAGCAGGGAGAGGGAAGGTGTTTTGGAAATCATGACAGAGTCTGATAGAGGTTTGAAGTCAAGAGGTTACGCTCCCACGCTCCCAGATGGCCACACTCACCCAAACAAGTGTAAAGTCGTGATCGTGAGCATTACGACTCAAGTCCATTACAAGTCACTGTCTTCGTCTTCAGCGTCCGGTAGGTTGGCTAAAACCCGCCTCTCTCTCTGATCTGGCTAAATGCTGGTCAACTAAGGATGTGAATAAATGCCCATCCACTTCTGGCCTCAGCTCCAAATCACTTGCTAGCCTATGGACCTCCTCGTGCGACGTACGACGTGCGTAATCGTGAGTTTATTGTTGAGCTTCATTACCGTTTGTCTCAATGACCCCATCGTACCCTGCAATTGGACAGTAGGCTGGTTAAAAACCGCCGGCACTCGACTGGCTCAAGGCCGTCTGTCTCTGACTAAGGTTGCGACTCGAACTTCGACCCTACGTTGACTCTGTGACTCGACCCAAGTCCTTACGTTCGTGGCTTGGCTATCAACATTTCAACGTCTGGCCTCGCATTAGCTTCTCTGTTCGATTATTTTTTCCTTTCCCCCAGGACTCCAATACAACTCGCGCTCACATATATCATCCTCAAGCACCTCTCCCCCGTATCTCTACTGTGGTAGCAGTAGTCAGAAATTTCATCGAGATCCTTCGGGGGTTACTCCCTCGCATATCACATCTATCACATACCAGGTCCTGCGTCTGACGGATTAGCCCAAAATCCGCGGCCCCGCCTGGCCCCGTACGCATTTCAAGGCACCATGAAGCCTCATGAGTGCATGACAATTCACATCACATTCTGGAAGGCTGTCACCTATCTTCACCTTTCTACTTCACCTATTTTCACTTTCTTTCACCCGACCCCGACTCGAGCCTCGCACCAATCACGCTCTATCACAATATGTATGTATCACTTCATGTTATCCCATGTTCACACACGTTTCAATCGATCAACGTCACACCTTCCCACCGTCGTTCGGGTTGTCCATGTACATTTCTCTTCACGTTTCTTTGCAAACACTAGTGAAAACATAATATAATGAAGATTGCCTCATCTCGTTCACCACCGTGAGGCTCACTACCTTTCTGCTTTGTTCTATCTGTACCCTCGACCCATCACCCAAGCAATTTGTGTTCATAGTCCTCACCAAATGCCCCCTATCCGACACACTTATTACACTCGCCATTGCCGCTACGCGCCATACGAACGCCCGCCCGTCCCTTTCTTTGTGGTCGAGGAGGTCAGTTTATTATTCGTCTGAAGCCTCAACAACTATCTACAACTCCCCGTATAGGAAGAGGAGGAAGGAGAGGAAGACGACGTCTTTATTAGAGTCCCAAGACGTCCTGTCCATAGAGAGGATTTAGAACGATTCTGGTACACTGTCTTTCTGGTGATATTCGTCCTCCATATCAGTAGGATATATCTGGTAAGGGATACGTTTCTCCTGTTTCGCATCTCAGCTGATTGAATATGTAGATATTCCTCGGACCATTCTGAGTACCCTGCGTTTCACAGTCGAACTCGCGGAGAACTCAGGCAAGCTTTCCACGTAACGATTTACCGTTACTTCTTTCACATTCTTGGCCTGAAATACACCCTCAACACTTTGATTTCCCTCCCGATCATGTACATATCTGCAACGGCGTTATTCTGAGTGTGCAAAGCGTAGTTTACTGTTTGATATTTCGGGGTGAGGGTTGTGTGAGGATCTTCGAACAAGGTGGTTATAGATCTTGGCTGTAATCAATACACAATACTCAGCAGTTCTTTCCTGATGATTCCGCACAAAACTCCCAGAAGTACATAGGAGTTGCTTTACGCAAAACATGAATTGGAAGTCGCTTACAAATGAATGCAAAGTCGTGGGAAAGCGATGCATTACGACCATCACACCCTCTTCAATGTCTTATTCATACCACGACTGAAGCACAGGTTGGCTAAAATCCACCTATATTGGCAATGGCTAAACGCCAGCCACTTTGGACGCGGATAAATGCCCATCCATTTTTCATTGAATCTGACTTCGTCAAGCCTGAACTACTGCGATGACATGGATCGTAAGTTGTTCCTTTTGGTATCATCTTTTCACTCACTGATCTCCTCATACCTACGGAATAGAGACTGAGCAAAGGCTGGTTAAATACCGCCTGCGTTTGGCTGGCTAAAAGCCATCCAACTGGGATGCGAATACATGTCCATCCTCTCCAGAAAAAGTGTTTGGTTGCATAACTCGCTGGTTCGCAGTCATGACATGAACCGAAGCGACGCGAAAAGAGAGAATCGCTACGCTCTGTGGCAGCCGTCTTCTACGGGCTAGCAATGGGATTTCAGGAGTTCAGATATGTGAGGAGGCATGAGACGCTGGTCAGAGAGTCGACGAGCCAGTCCATGCATCGCTACAAAGTTCGGCCGCCCTCCAAACCTCCCTCATTGCGTTGATCTGTTCTAGGTGAGGCAACAACAATCATTGGCCCATAACTTTGCTATCCTCATACCTTTTTGCCAGGCCAGTGTCATGCTTGTTTTTCTTTAGGGCCGCAAGTCATGTACACCTCAAAATGTATTCTTGATACAACGTCTCATTCGGTGTGGAATAGAAAGTTATCTAGGGAAAGTACCTAGTAAGTAAATAGCCTACACTGTCCATATTCATTACTTACGCCGTCTTTCCAGTCTTTGGTGATGACATTGCTCAATTGAGTGGAGTTGATGAGCTCTATCACCAGAACGTACACGCCAATCTCTCCTGAAAGGACTCGAATTTCATTTTGTATGATTTCAAACAATCAAATTTAACCTTTGAGCATTTCACCAACGCGAGAAGTCCCGACTCTATGGATAGACCACCGTTCAATCGTGTGATCAACGCTCAGGAACAACTGCGCGGACGAGATACGCCCGCCGGTCGACTTATCCTGCTATTGGATTTGTCAGAGATTGAAGGAAGCTTGCATACGAGGAAGTCGGCAAGGACGGCAGAGTAAGGACAAAACGAACGTCGGTTGGTATTCCATTCCGACGAAGGCCGCCCTTCTAAAGTGTAATATGAACGCAAACCAACCAGTGGAGTCCGCTGAACTGGAAGTTTCCCAATCTGTGTCAAAGTTCTCACGTCCGACTCACCCCCCATCCGCGCTGGCCAGAACCACCTGGTGTATTATCTCCATCAGTCGAACATCAGCCTCATATGGGAATATTGGGAATGGGTTTACCATCCTCGTCTCCCATACCTACCAATTCACATCCCAACGCTGGATTGACCTACATCATCGACTGGCGCGTCAAGATCTACCACCCGGGAGCCTCCTTCATCTGCTCCAGGAACTGTGGAAGCGGCGAGGTGGGCGTAGGCGATTGGGGAAAGCATTGAGTGGTGGGAGATCTGGGTAGTAATCCTCGACTGGATACAGATGCCACTCCGAGCTCTCGAGCAGCATCTATAGGCAGGCATAGTCCTACGTCCTCCATCGATTGGGTCGAGCTTTTTGCTCAGTTTCTCGGGCGGAACGTTCATCACATCCGTATCGTCCGCAAACTCTGCTCGGTAGAGTCTGAGTTGAGTATAAAAAAGGCGATGACCACAAGCCGGAGCGCGTTTGGTGGCGGGAACCTTACAAGCTTCTACTTACGACCACAACGCCGACCCCGGTGACCTCACGGATGATCGAGACAGTCCAGATAACGGCACATTCGATACCGAAGACGGGGAGTCTACGGATGACGGGGCCTCATTCGCAACAAGTAATCGTTCGATCCCTAATAGAGTGGTAGTTTTGAACTGCATGGGAACGCAGCGGCAGCCCAGCTCGAGCTTACTGGATAATCACTCTTCAACAATGCAGTCAATGGCTCTACTCAAGGCAAAGGATCGGACGCACTTCAGGAATCCTATGGTACCGCTTAAGGGATGATTCCTGAGTACATTCGGATGGTCAAGGAGCGGGAGAACTGGTGTAAGCAGAAGCTGGAGTCGGAGTCGGAACGGCAGCGCCATAATTTGGAAAGAGAGTTTAGCTACTGTCGTCATGGAGGGTGCGATGATGGGGAACGAGCTGAGGATGAAAAGCAGGAACAAAGGCAGTCAGTCGATTCTTTGATGCTGGCTCTCCGTCGACCTGCGCGGATGTTGTGAACACATTAAACGCTAGACAGTGGTCCGCTTTGGCCGGGAAGTTCGCTGGCCAACGAACCGGTTCCGCCTCCCCCTTGGCTTAACCCACGCCCTTAGTACAGTCTCCTGGCGTCGAAGTTCTACCGGAAACTTTTGTACCAGCGACTCCTGTTACCGCAGTGACGCAAGCTGTCGTCGCTTCCGTTACCGCCGAAGACGAGCTCGGCGATACAGAGGAAGAAAATGACGAGTCCTTTGATGCCAACACCCTCCCAAATTTACTGCCGAAGGAGACCAGAATATTCCGAGCCCCCTACGGTCGATGACTACGGAGGGGAAGTGGTTGAATGTTACACTTGGAAGAAGGTCACGCTTTTGGACTCATTCTCGGCAGCCCAATCATCAACCACTACGGTGATACGATTGCAAGTGCGCGTTCCATGCGATCAGGATGGCGAAGTAACATTTTATCGGATTATTATCGGATTATGAATTATCGCACAACGATACCTGTATCTTGACAGTCAAGCCTCGGGGCTGAAGAGGCAAGGACGCGTACGAGATTAGTGGAGGGTTTACGGACTTTAGGGGCAATACCGTCGTGGAAATCGCTGGAAGATAAAACTCGCAGCTGATCGCCCAGGCTGCTGGAGTCGGAACAGGAGAACCCAATCCCGATACGCTGGTCAGTACCTCTGGCCCGTCTTCGCCCTCTTCCACGTTAGAGGACTTTCCCCTCCGGAAAAAATTGAACAAACTTGTCGACTCTCCGTTTAACTTGACCCGTTTGCGCCGAACAGAGTGAAATCCTTTCCAAAATGACGGTGTGAACAACACCTGAAAACGTCGTTCCTGTTGAACTGAGATGAGCCTTCCTATTCTGTGTGGACACGCGGCTGAAACTCACCAAATCAATCAAAACCGACATCTTTTCTTCGTGTTCACTGGCACCGTGGACTCCGTCTTGAGGAACTGAGGAAATATAGGTGTAGATATCCCAGAATGACTTCCTTGGAAGGTACCTGGAAGTCTCGTCAGCGGATCTGCTGAGATTGCTAGTGAAAATGAGCTATTGGAGACGAGGCTTCCCGGGTCGAACGGTGACGAGGGATATCCTGGAAGACATCATTCAGCTTCTTTATCGCGAGTTCCAGCTCCTCGACCTTCCGGATCCTCGCAGCCATCCTTGAAGAAAGGGATCCTACAGAAGGGAAACAGAGGGTGCAGACGAAGATGTAAATTCGGCAGGATTCTACATATCTTCGCGGCAGCTCGTTTGATCGCGTGTCTGAAACATAATCAGGCCTATGGGGGAAAGAATCCAGGGAGCGCTTTTGTCCGTGTGTTGGGTTCGGTTCGAAAACACGATCCGTCGTGTCGCTTTGCTTGCAGTCACAGAACAGGTATGTAGCGAGCCATTTCAGCACGGCTCCTCGTGATATTTACTTGCCGGTCTTGTCCTCGCAGAATGGATTGGATTGGGGAAGAATGCTCATCAAATCATAGCTAGAGTAGAGAGAAAACACGCACCTGAAGCCCGACATCCATCCAAGGTCCATATCCGAATCCTTGTCGTCATCGTCTACCGCGTCGTCTGCATCATCTGCGAGTCTTTGGCGAATCACTATTATATTCGTGATCGATGTCGAGGGCAGCCTTCTACAAGACGTCGTCGGTCCAATGATACGGCTTGAAGGCATTGTGACTGGTGGTGGTCAGATAAACTGTCGGAAATAAAGGCATGCACCGGAGCACTAGTTCCATCCAGAGTTGTCGCGCGTTGCTCCAGATCAGCTTCTTGACGTCCTCGTCCGAGTGAACGATGTCCGAAGGCAAAAATTGCCATGGATGATGGTGGTGAGAAGGCGGGAGGGATGGGCCGTTAGGAAATGCCTTCAGGTATCGTTGCTGGTGGTAGTAGTAACAGAACCGCGGACACAACGGGCTATCAGCGTCGGACTTGAGGCGCGAGACCAAACCTTAATTGCTTTTCAATTTCCCTCCCACCGCCTCAGCCCTACAAGTCCATCGACAAACAACACTCAAAGGAGACCATACAAGGGTGCGTGGTTATTCCAATTTCTACTACTCTTGTTCTGACATTTACTCTAATCGTCACTCTCAATTCCTTCCAATCACGTCTGCGCGTCTCGACCTTCGTTTACAACCAAGTCGCATCTCAATGAGTAGCAAACAAGCTCACCGGCCGCAGAGTACGTCGGCTTCTTCTCCTAGGATGATTACCCAGCTATATCCTATCGGAAAGAACCACCTACCAGCAAGAGGTACCACAAACGCCTCACCAAAGCAGTCAGCTCGTCAGACGAAGCTGGCAAGCTTTACGTCCTCCAGGGCGTTCTCAACGGGGAGGTCTTCATCAAGGTTGGCCGCTCGGTCGATGTGGAGAGACGATTCAAAGAACACTGCCGAAATTGTAGGGCGGTAACTTGGACGGAGATAGGTTCCTGGGACGTGAAATGGTGTCATAGGTCCGGTCAGTTGTTTTGTTTGGGCGTTTTTTCAGAATCTGACTCGAGCGTTCATCAGAGGCTTTAACCCACATTCGGATGGAAGATCAAGGCTTCATCATATTCTCGAAAAAATGCTCTTGTCTGTGTTTTTCTCTCGCTCGTTCTCCTACTAACTCTCATCACAGGTGGGAAGTGGCATAGGGAACGCTTCAAGAGGCCTGGTATGAGCGTAAAATGCGCGATCAAACGGGTCATTCGTATCATTCATACGCACAAGGCGGTATAGTTAAATAGATAGATAGTCTATCTGGTAGATTGTCGGGTTCTAAAGGTGGACGCATTGCAGATAATACGTAGAACGGCTTTTCCCAATAAGTTTGGAAGAAAACGCGTCGCCGCACTTGAATGACTGATCATCAGTGAGTAGATTCCGTGATACATCCTTGACTACTGTTGATGTCTCCTTCTAGTTTCCTTAAAACCATCGTACGCTCAAGCGAGGTGCTTCAAGAGAGCACTCGTGCAGGTGAGCTAAAACTCGTCTCGAACTTCCGTATCACTATTCCTCCTGTGGCTCTGAATGTGGCTTCACTCTCGGGAGATGAATTCGTATCGTCGTTGTCACTATCTACCACTAACCAATGCTATGTCAAATCCTTGTAAAGACTACTGTCACGCCTGTACTCATTACTCGAGAATGACACGAGGACTACGCTTTCATCGGGTTATGATCGCGTATTTTGATTTGACTGGCAGAAATCTGGTGTGTCGACAGACAAAGAGACGGCCTGGCTGCCGGATTCTACCTCATGTTGCTGCCTGCCGATACTTGGCTTGTTCTCAATCAAATATGGCTCGTGTTCGCGAGCCGACGGCCGCAGTTTCTCTCAATCAATTGAACATCAATTCATTTGAGGACAGAGCCGCCTTCGGCCAGCCGATTTCACGTGTGTATATTCTAATTTCTGCCAGCCGAAATTAGGCTGTGCCAGTAGTGATTGGTCAAAGCTAAAGCTTTGAGTTATCGTGGGGATCCCTCACGAACGTCGCCTGTGGAACGTTACACCCAGCATACGCACTCAACATCCCCCTTCGACAAATCCAAGGAAGAAGCTCTGTGCTTTTCACGCCTTCCCTTTCCCACCTTTGGTGGAGGTTGGCCTGCCTGTCCGCTTCTTCCGTGGTACCCCTCCCACTACGGCTCCCCATTCGCAGCCGCAATTGCGACGTCTTGACACTGCGAACTACCTGGCCTAAATCCCTTGTGCCATACGTCTCGTACTACCTTCCTTCTGGTCCTCCCAAGCGCTCGCCCCTACCGTTCCAAAGAACAATCAAAGCCTTTTTACAAAGCATTGTAAGGGGGGAATAGGGTAGAGGTGGTTCTACGTACGAAATGGCGAACGAAATTTTCCTCATTCTCGTCATTCAGCCTCGCTCCCACCCTCTTCTTTTCAACTACCCTGTCACCGCATTAGGGGATACTTGCTGTTGACCTAGCCGAAATGGCGAAGCGCAACGATAAGGCTGGTTTAGAGGGAGCGTCGTTAGCTGGCATCACATCGAGCCAGGAATAGAGGAGGTCTTATGAGTCTGGGGAGGCGCCAATGTCATCATCATGGGCCGGTGAGCGAAGACAAACTCCACTCACAGTTGTTCTTTGAACTTAATTTCCGTGAAGATATTTGAGTACGAACGACGTCAATGGCTCGTACCCGAGTCTCTCGGTCACAAGGACAGAAACCATGATAGGGATAGACGCACACCTCAGAACTCTTATCGCCCGCCGTGCCCCGATGAACCGTTGCGGAGCGAACCTCTCCGTTGTTTGGCCCTCACCTTCCATGATCTCATGAAACGGCATAAATAAACCAGTTGGAGAACGCTCTGTGCCGACGATTCAGATGAGGAAGCGGGGATGTAGGGGCGGCGATTTGTCACGGAGGGAGAACGGTGTTCATGGTCAAAAGTTGGAGTGTCAGTTGGGTCTGTCGCTGAGAAGCAGAATTTGTCAGCTTCCTTTCAAAACTTCTCGGTTGCTGCACGAGTGTCCTGGAAACCAAAAAGGTGTAGAGTCCATGTGTTTTTGGGATATTGTCGGTAAGTGTATGTGGCGTATCTCAAGAAAGATTGAATCCCGCTGATAAAGGCCGTCTCCTCGTAAATCTAGTGATCACTTCGAATCACGGTAGACGCCTTACCGGTTGCTCAAAGCTGTTGTGTGTTGCCCCTTGATGGAGAACCCGAGTCTACTTTCAGCTTCGATATACTCCGACAAGGCGCCGTTGACGGTACTTCGCGAAGGTCGGCATCTCCATCTTTCTATCGCCGCCTATATTCAGAACACCCACAAACGGGAGCTAAAGGCACCCCACTACCGCTCTTTGATACACGATGTAAGCTCGAGATTCTTTGTCGGCGGAGAAAACTACCAACAATCCTGTTGATAAAAGCTGAGCGCTGAGTATTCAATCTACTATGGCTGATACTGATGAAAAGTTTTTCGTTCTTCTTGAAGGATACCATCATACAATATGTCAAGACGATACGCGTTGACTCATTTGAAGACATAATCACATGCCTCAGAGCCCTAGCAAATGCCCGAACTCAATCTCTTGTTCCGCAGCAACTGTTTTCAGTTCTGTCTCCTCGGAACTCAGTACGAGTTCTGACCTCAGCTCGCAGGTCTCATCACTGGATGTAGATCGGCAACTCGCTCCCAAAACTGAATATTGCTGCGGTGTACTTACGAGGTAACTTGGGGTGTATTTTGGAAACCTCCCGCTTCAGAGGCGAATGATATTGACTCGTCGCGTATAGGCTTCTGCGGTTCCGTCGCTGTGACAAATTCCAACTTTGGTACTGTGGTATCTATATGACTGCGCACCATCGGTAGTCTTTGGGCCAGGTATGAATTTATCCGTCTTTGAACAAGACAACATCAAACGTCTTTTTCCAGAGAGCAGAACGAATCCAGCTTTGGCGACGGGCACCTGCTACAATACTTCCGAGGCTGTGGAAACATCACATAGTACGTTTATAGATTTCATTGGTTAGCATGTGCACCGCTAGAATGTCATGGCGAGTCCAACTGATACCTTTAGTATCTTTGCCTGGATACCTTGGAGCATGGAAGCCCAGCCTTCTCATTCGCTATAGATACGTCCAATGCTCAATAACTATGAGCTCCAGATGGAATTCAATGCGAGATGGCACTGCGACGCCACCGTTGAACGTTCAACAGCAGTATTTCCTTTTTCTTATGAGCGGGTGACGTGCATGTGAGCGTTTGTAGTTTGTCGTTCATGGCGGGCCACGCGCGTGACTCGTCAACCCTCCCGCGCATTTTCCTGGCAGTGGTGCGAAAGCGGTCTCCATTCCCGCACTTGACCAGACCCCTTTTGGGCCCACCACTGGCTTCTCAAATCCTGGTCCGGTCCATCTCTTCTTCTTCTTCCCCCCCGTCGGCAGCCGAGAAATGCCATGGAACTGGTTGGTGTCAATTCTAGTGTGCCACAGGAGGCTCTTGGAGCGTTGCCTCTCCCGCCATTGCGTCAAGTGGGGCGGCGATGCTTCGTTTCTCTTTCTGCCTTTCTTCGCTCAAGTCTAAGTTCTAACCCCTGTGGACAGGTTCTGTACGATGAATATCATTGGCCGCGCCCAGCTACGAAGCTCCCGCCCACACCGACGAGCGCTGGCGCCTGCGATGACCATAGACGCCTGACGTTCCCGGAAGTTGTACCCGGCGCAGATTACGCAGCCTGAAGCCAAGACCAAGCGCTACCTGCATTCCTCCAATCCGGGATCCCGGAATGACGCTTCTGCTGCACTTGTCATTCCGCACGTCGAGTGAACGTAGTTACCCCATTCGTCCGCCTCCGAATCGGTGCCTTCTGACGCTTACGCCTCCGATAACACACAATAAACCCACCGAAGCCATTCCGGTCCCATTTGTAGCAGTGGAGGTATGTAGCGGGCACTTACGAGTTGTAGTCCTGTTAATTCGGAGACCGCCTCGTTGACGCCCTCGATAATTCAGTCTAGGCTGTGAGCTGGTAGGAATTCATTTGTTCTTTCGCCCCTGTCTATAACCTTCGGCGCAACCTCGGCGCGCGGCTCGAATTCATTTGGCGTCAGGAATCTAAGAAATCTTGACTCCAAGCCCCAAAGGCTAGCGAGGCAAGCTCATCTATTAATTTATTTCCGACCTACTAACTGTCTTTGGCAAGCGTGGCCCAGGAGTTCAAGTTTGGTGGACGACGTCAACCATGTTAAGATGTGGGTCCCGAATTAGATCTTCATCTTATCCTGTGAGAGGGGATCTTAGCTTTCCCTCCCGTTCTTCAATACACTTGAGTCTGCATAATCATAATTCATAGGATAGTAAGGAATAAGCATAGTATGATACACTGCGTAATGGGTAAAGCTACAGCCCGGTAAAACGGTCAATACGATTAGTACAATGTAAAGTAAGGGGTATGTGGAGAGTTCGAGAACGGAACAAGTCGTTGCCGTGTCAGAAGGTATCGAAACCACAAGAAAGATGTTGGGTTTTTTTATTTAGTGGCGATCCAAACGAAGCTCCCATACATCGTGTCGAGAAGTTGGTGAGATGCCCATGAAGCGAGTCTTTCCGCAAAGGAAGTCAACCCGCTTCACTCCACCGGCCTTCTCATCGCGAGAGGCGTGATAGTCCCGGATACGGCTGTAGCGACGTTGGTAAGCTTCATTAACGCGAAGCTTGTCGCGGCAGGACTGGTACTCCTGCTGAGAAATATTCTTCCGCAACGCGTGGTAAATCGCGTCAAGCATATCCCGAACTGTGACATAGTAGCGGTTGGAGGGGTAGATCGTGATGGACCAGGGAAGGTATTGAGTTGTGAGAACCAGCTTGGAAAGGGCTGGGGTCACAACGGGCTCAGCGAGGAGCAAGGATGATAGGGATTGGTACCGAGACGTTAGCATCGAGATTGGAAGAGTAACATCGAAGTTCAAGGCCGGGTGGTGGGAGTAGCTGATCAGGTTATGCGCACGAACTGGCTCCACGGCGGGCTTCGGGGGTGGTGTGTGGTACGAGTGAGGAGCGAAGCTGGGCAGAGCTCCATGGTAGGATGGGGGTGTTCTGGGGCCATCTGTGGATGGATTGGATGATGAAGCGCGCGACCGCGATGAATTGGGTGGGATGGGGTATTCGATCTTCTCTCTGGCAAACCTGACGCGTTTGTGAGTTGCTGTTGTCATGCACTCGGAGGACGAGGTTGCTGGTAGTAAGTTGCTGGACGGAAGTCTGAGGTGAATTTACTAGACTTCGAGTTAATGGAGTGGGTGAGGATATGTGGTGAAGGAAATGGGTCCCCACTTTAAATAGTACGCGTTCGATGACGTGACTCGGTATGGAAAAAGATTCTCTCGTATCGCCCCACCGCCTCTAAATGGGGAAGATCATCTCCAGATCCGGTATTGCTGTGATTGACCTTTGAAATTGATGCGTTCCTGCTTTCAAAGCGGTGCTCCCACAGGCTCCCACTCAAAAGTACCGAGGTACCGAGAGACACGACACGGATGGTGACTACTTGCCGTGCAGTGTCTCTGAAAATTTTCTCTCTCAGCGAACCCGGTAGTGGCCAGTACCATGTAGATGTATCAACTTTTCTGTCTCCCAATGGCCCATGACCTCCACAGCAACAGCCTCTCAGATAATCACTGTAAGTCCCAATGTGGCTAAGTTAATTATCACGAGCGAATGAGACAAAGTTCAGATCGCGGAAGTCAAGTACTGGAAGGCCATCGAACATGATAGGATCCCGATTCCCGCCCCAAGTCTTAACAGCAGTCACTGTCATGTTGATAATGTTTGATTTTTCGAGGCTGAGAATGGTGGCTGGAGCTGTTAAAGAACCATTGGGGGAGAGATGGGCGCATTTTGCTACACGAGGTTATTAGACCGCTTTGGGTACGGTACTGGTGTTGAGTGCATATGACTATGCCTACGGCTCGAACAGGTTGGCAAAGATCCGTCTCAAATCCACTGAGGATACGCCAGGTAGACCAAAAATAGATGGCGGACTCACATCCAACGTTCTCAACAGCATTAGGTCTATTTCCAGGGTGTAGACCCTTGTAGACCTCCGACCGCCGTGCTGTTTTCTGCATACTAACTGTGACTGTGAGGCACGGTGTCGGACTCCGTGGGTCCATCGTCCATCTGAAGCCAAGCGCTTAGACGTAAGAACCGAGTAAATGCAGTGCCGAGTCTGATGAGGTCTGATGCTCCGACTGCTGATACACGTGTTTCGACGTGGGGAGCAATGTGGACGTGGATATCGGCCACAGCTAAGTACTGCGGAATATGGCAGTGGGAATTCATCAGTGAGAGCCCGTTTCGCCTGATCTATTTGTGCGGCGGAGGGCGGGCCTAAGCCTAATTGAAGTTACGCACATAGTGATGCAAAGAAAGGCGTCCATTGTCCGACAGCGGTAAAAACCATACCAGTAGCAGCCGCACTGCAATAACTCCTGCCTCCCGTCTGGCCGGAGCGGGAAGTAATTGAGTAGGTCCAGAGGCATACAGCAAAGAGAAAAAAAAAAGGATCGACCATTCGAGCCTTGAAGCCCGCCATTTGTCCCCTTGACATTCTTCCCCCCGGATGGAGACCGCATTCAGCGACCAATAGCGTTGGAACACACTGCCGGGTCTCGATCCTCAAGTTCTCGACCAATGATCATCCAATCACGAACACCGGATGAGCTGAGGATTAAGTTACTGTTGACTTTGAGCACCTGAGTAGAGTCCCTTTGTAAAGTTGGGTGTCAGAACAGACCTCGTATTACTCATCGGAATGTTGGCTGACTACTCAACGTCTACAGCCGCCGCTACCCCAACCTAGCCCTTATACACCATAGGCTTCAAAAGGGGCCATCGAAAATAACACAGGTGTCATTAGTGATCAAGAGGTGAATACAAAGATAGACGGACACCGGTTTAGGAAGCTGGAGAAGACTTACGTTCTGACATATCTAATGTGTGTGCGCTCAAGAAACTAGTTCGATCCTGGTCAGAATGCTGTTGGGTCTAGGGTACTACACAATGGCTGGAAATGGAACGGAGCCCCGACGGACGAATCATTCTAAGTCCCTGTCTAAGCTGTTTGTATTAGTCCCAGATAATCGAGCGAGTCAGAGTGGTCCTGCTCAAAATATCAGGACGGGAGAACCTCAAAGGTTGTAGAAAGGACCCAATAGTTGTGTCCAGTCTGAATGGGTGAGAATGTCTACTCTCCACTGGGGGGACCCGTGATTTTTTCTTGAGATCATCTCCCGCCGCTAGCCTTTTGGGCACCCACGGCGTCGTCTATTGGACCCACGCAGGGCGGAAGATAAACGGGAGCCTCGTGGAAGTCGCGAGGTGATTAATGAAAGTGTCGGGATCCAAAGGCAATGTCTGGGGGGGCTTTTGAGCCTTTAGGCGAAAATGAGACTCTGATAATGATATCATAATTCATTAAATGTCGGATGTCGACGGACTTTGAGGGAGATGCTCTCCAAATCCAAAGGGATGCTGCTTGGGCTCACAGTGGCTTGTTCGTCTTTATGACGATTGTTCATCCTCGAATGGGTTGGGACCTTCCTCCAAGACCAAGCAGTAGAAACTGGAGTAGGACGTGTGTCATATAGTAGGTTCGTAAGGACTCGCAATGCGTCGCGACATAAATACGGATACTCAGTAGGAAATTCCGATCGGCCCGGCTCCAGACTTTCAAATCCAGGACATGGAGTCGTATACGCCACCTTCGAGTATTGGATCTGTGCGGTGGGATGATTGCGGTATTCTTCAGTTCCTTATAGGTCGAGCCTCAGCATGTCATGTAGTTAATTGAGGGGTAGTACACCCTTGGCAGGTGTCTCGGAGTCGGAAGCAAGGCTACGCGGTTCAACAAGTTGATGAATATAAATCCAAAACGATAAAGGCTTCCAGCTGGCGTCAGCGCTTCTGGAAGTCAAATCCTGTGTAACCAATGGGCGTTTACTTCAACCTCGTGGCTCTCCCGAGCCATCCTTATCTGCTTGTGGCCTTCTAGATCCCTAAGATCGAGTGAAGGGACGGGTTCCAGATCGCATCTCCGTTATACGTAGTAGCAAGCGGGGGTCCCGAACGATCGAGGTCGTGATACGAATATCCCAAAGGGTCCCAGGTCACGAGATCCAATGTTCTTTTATCCGTCACTTAAGCTAACGAAACGCCTCTGAAGATCGGTCGGAGAATTTTGCCTCCGTGATGTTAGACGGCGGATCGGGGTCTCGTATAAATCATTGTGATGAATCGGCAGCTTGGGATAATGATTCGAGACCTTGATGGTAGAAGTTGATTAGATCGTCAGACCGTCCCGCTACATACTCGTAGATGTTGATTCTAGAAAATAATGAACTGATACCGTCGTCATGTCGTGAAATATAATTAGAAATGGTAACGTCTCTCGAACTGAGGCGACGTTGAAATGAGTCGAGAAACTAGAAAGCTAAGCCGATAATTCCAAGATCTTTGGGTTGCCATGGAATTGCTCGAGATGATTGAACACGGTCCTGATCGGGTGTTCGTCCAAAGTTCTCGTCCAGACCGATTCAGTAGATTTATTACAGAATACTGGTCGAATCAGGGGATGGTCCCACTCGATATACCTCGGGGACGAGATGGTATGAAGGTTGATATAGCAGTAGGGGTAGGATCTAGTTCAGTGGCTTTGATCGAAACCTGTGAAACCATATATTCATCAGTTTGTCTTGTGGCCCATGAGTATTTGAGTCCTCCTGAGTCGACTCCCGCAGCTAACCAACTCCAAGCAACGTTACGACGGAATTTTGTGGACTAGCGCATCTCCGATGGACTAAATGAATAAGGACTCCGTCTCGCAATGTGACAACTTATACCTTCAGTTTTGGGATCCCAGAAACGTTTACCGGAGGAGGGACCCTTAAATGGCAGTCATAAATAGGACTATGTCGATGTTATTGGCCTCGCGGTCTCGGAACACGATCAAAGATGAATTTAATAAGAGCTGACATTCCTTGTATTGGTGACAGCTGACCTTCGGCCTTGAATGTTCAAAATGACGACTGTCCAACATTTTGATCGAGTACTGCCTTCCAAAACAGTCAATTCGAGGCTGAACCAAAGCTTACACAGGTCCGTCAGGACCTTCCCGAGCGATCCAGAGTCGACGGCCTCTCGTCGTGCTTGAAATGTAGGAAGTGTCGCACGGTGACTCCGGAGATCTCTTAGTAAGTAGATACTATTCATTATATCACGCCACCTTGAATTCCCACGGGGTCGATGCTATGAGATGGCGGTGGTATTCTGGGGTCCTACATCAGTCAGACATAGTTGAAACCTTCTATGCTTCTATCATGGACTCACAGGTGTCTGGGGGCCCGTGAGATACGCGCAAGTCGTTAATCATGGGCCCAGAACAATTTGACCCTTGGTGGCCAGCGGGAACGCTCACTGGGGGTTTGACCCTGCAACCAATGAGGGTAAGGTTTCCTCGTGGTCTTTACAGGACGTCCTTGTCTGATTTTGGACACCCGACCATTGGCCAAGTTAGATGAAGGGACGAGAGCGATTAACGGGATCACGATATGAATATCTCAAAGGATGCCACGAAGCCTGAGATCGCTCTACCCTTCATGTAGACGAGGCAACTCTGGGATCCGGTCGGAGAGCTTACCTCCGTGATATATGATTGGCAGGCATAAGACACTGATTTGAAGCCTCGACGCCAACTGATTTGGACCGCCCCGCCACTCGTGTGGGTAAGCAAAAACTTTGAAGGGAACGATGAACTGGTACCCCCGTCGTATCTTGAGTATGAAGCATGGTCGGGAGGATGATGCTTCTCAGGCCGATGTGCCAATGGGGCTGCTCTAGGTGAAAACAGCCAAAAATCTAGGGAACCATCCCGATGGTTTTCAGCCCTACTGCGTTTTCGGACGCTGCTCCAGCAAATGTACCTTCTCATCGACTGCGCAGCGTTTTGTTGATCGTAGTTTCATCCGAGGCTGCGATCACAGAAATGAATGAGCCCGGCTTATCCTAACGGGCGATCAATGGGACGTCGAGAAGATCCGGTGTGTATCGCGTCTGCTTAGGCCGCTTCTCACGTTGCTAGAAAAGCTGTTCAGGTCAGATACCGGTTTGATGACCGTACTCTCCGGTGCGTGGAAAAGAGCGAGACAAGTCGTGAGAACGGATTGATGGAGTCCTAAGGCCTAAAGTCTCCCAAGGCCCGAAGCTAGAGCGAAGTACAAGCCTAACGAAAAGTCATATAATGATAGTCTCCAAGAGTCTTGTTTGCATGGCTAAGCTGGAGGTACATAGTTTACAATCTGCGGGCGTAGTGAGCGTAGTGTCATCCGTGGCAACGACCCTGATACGGTAGACTGCGTGCGTATACGCACGGCGAGTCATTTATGCTCGGGAATTTGCGGGGGAAATGAAAGAGGGCACGAATGCGGGGAGCCGACCGGAGATGAAAGGAAGGGAAGCAGGAGGGACTAGGGGAGTACAGAACATGAGGACAACCCTGCCGATGGTGTTCGTAGATTCCGTTCAAGCACCTGAATCGGAGATTAGCTTAACATAGAATACTCAACCCAAGAAGCTGGGCCCGCTTGAGAGAATGAATTGGGCCAATCCGAAAGTGTTTGGGTAAGGCTCGGGGTCCGAGTGACATTCCCGATCGCGAGGAATTCAGCTTGCCCGACTGAGGCAACGGTTACCGAAGGGCTTCTTCCCGCACATGTGCGAGAACAGGCTCGGACTACCGACGATGCACTCGTTCTTGAAAGACGTTCTCCAGGACCCCATCTAGGAAAGGAGCTTGGAAGGGGGATCCCAAATTTCGACCGGAGCATCAGCGGAATACGTTTCGGAACACATTGATTTACCAAGATACTGTTCGTACCTCTGCCTTCGAAAACCCACTATACTGGCGTAAGACGATTAGGTCATGTCAATCTCCGAAAGGCAGGCCCTAACCCTACTAAGACTTACTGATAGACTTATAAAGTGCAATAGAGTTTAATTCTCCTCTCCTCATATTGCAACTCGATCCCCAACTCGATCCCTCCTCGCGTTCCAACGTTCAAGAAACGTTCTGAACTGACATCAACGCTTCTTCGACCAATCTACTGTCGATATAGTTTTCGTTTCTCGCTGTCAGTATTCCACCTCCAAACAACGAACTCGTGGTTTAACTCGTAGGGTACTTGGGTATTCGGTACGTGGCGCGTACGAGGGCTTCCTGATGTGCATAGCTGACCCGTGCCCACTACCAGCTTCGAGGATTCCAATACCAATGACCAAATCGCAGTTTTCCGACAACAACGACTATATTTGTCTGCCACACAGGTCATCGGTACCGACGAGTCAGAAATCGTGTCGCGACACCACACGTCCAAGAACCCTCAGCAACCGCACCAACATGTCCACATCCTTCACCGCTAGCTCGAGTGGTTCCTGGATGTCGCCTTATACATCACCCAGAACCGAAAATTCTGCTAGCTCATCATCAGCATGGTCCGTGCGTGAGCGGGAGCTATCACCTATATCTCCCATATGGAGTACTGGTGATGACTTCAGCCCTGTGCCCCATGTCACTACCCCGCTTCGATCACCCTCTCTAGCACCCCCTCATCGCCCGTCAATTCCATGCATCCCTCTTCCTTCGCAAATCGAGCACAGAATGCCAATTAGCCTTCACTACTCTCTTCGACACACCTCCGAGTCAACAGGCTTTGACCCTGTCGATCTCTCATCCGCTCAACGCTTCGTCCAAAGTGGGCTCGAGGTGTCGTATGTCACTGGTCGACCCTCCCACTTGTCCTCTCCAGCAACAACACCACCTCTTCCGTCATTGAACATCGTCCACCCCTCATTACCATGGAGCATAACTGTCCACAGTACACACGCAGAATACGTGACCGTTGCCGACGTCCTTTTCACGCTTGGAGTCGACCTCCAAATGCCACTAGATCGCGAGTGGACAGAGAAAGTCATCAGACGACAACGACTGGATAGGCGGCGAAGACTGGTTCGATTAGACTTGCTGTGTGGAAAGACGGCGTTCGCAGGCCTCTCGGAAAGTCAGATGGGAGGCGATATCTGGAGGCTACACGTCAGATAGGACCCCCGGGATGAGAGGCTCTACAGCAATCCGCTCACCATGACCCATGACCAGTATTGACACCCCTCACCACTTATTCATGTATCCTTATCCTGCCTGCACTATGTATTGAACCGGACCGCGGAGAATTGATGATTCTGCAATGTAATAGGAGCCGCTTGTTTTTAATGTATGTTTAGTTTAGGGAGCAACAACGAAATTGACATTGCATACATACGCAAAAACGGGGGGAGGATTTGAATAGCCGTCGAAGCAAATGGTTGTTGTTTCTTTCTATCTCGTTGATACGGGGTGACCTTGGGTAATCAAAGTACGTCAGGGCAGGGAAGATGTGCAGAATGAACTGAGTCGCGGGTCGGCAAATGAAGTACTCGAATGCCAGCTCACCACTTCGTAAGAATACCCAACATGACATTGACGTGGATTGCCGGGCTCTACAGCACGTGCAGAGGTGTGCCGTAAATGAGATAGCTCAGGGTCCAGATCCGCCGCAGAAAAACACTGAACAACACTCTAAACGAGATGAAGGACCACCCAAAGACAACACAAGTGACCTGCGAACAGTGTGCCTTTTCCTATCGACTAGAAGTATCACTCCCCTTTTCCACAGTGATTGACTCCCATTGGATCCCAATGCTCTAAAGAAGGTGCAATGGGCATTCCTCCGAATCACTTATCGGGACAGACCCAGAACCCTGAAACCGACTGTGACCCCCGTGTAGGTATCACATGAGGGCACGGCAGGCAAAATGAATAGATTTGGGACGTACGCAGAGATGATTGGTGGATACAGCATCAGGATTGGGAAGCTTTCCAAGCATGGGCAATTCGCAGAATTGAAAGGGGTTCTGAGTTCAATTCATTGCCCTGTCGTACAGCCACGTTCACAGCCACCTCGCGTGGATGGAGGATGAACCTGGGCGAACCGAACCGAATCGCAGATCCATAGAATTGTGTAGAACTGTATGGGTGTATTCTGGGTCCTCAGCAGACATATAATTAATCTCAAATAGGAACTGCGGCTCGCAAATGGCTCGGGCACATTTACTCACCTATTGAAGAACTGAATGCGCATTGACGATATTCCGACCCTAGAAGATGATCCATTCGCGAATGACAGAAATGGGGTCGAGAAGGTATGTGCCTTCACTGCACCAAAACTTTCGGTCGGTTTCCGAATCGGATTCTCCGACTTGGAGAGTACCTCTTGCATTTTGTGGGGCTTGGCGTCAATACTAGCACGCAACGTGCCACGAAAGCGAGACATGCAAGAAAGTCCAACTCCAACGAGGCAAAACGAGATAGGAAAAGAACAACGAGGGCTTACCATTATGGAAATCGACAAAGATTTCATGACGGTGTTGATTTGATCAACTGGTGATGTACTGTCATCCAGGCGCCGCGTGCGCGACAATGAACGTAAACCTGTATGTCAAAATTTTTAACTTTCAAAGCGGAGGGGCCGCTTCAACCGACCTATTCTTCCCTTTATTCCACCCACTAGACTCCATATAACCCCACCCGAGCTCCACGAGCCTCCCCTTGTCTCCCTCCCCCGCCGATCGAGAAGCCGTTCGTCAACATTAGAGGTGTACAGGTGCCAGGTATGGGAGTTTGAAACACGGTCGCCCGAGTAAGAGCTCAACGGTTGTATCCTAGCCTCCGGTCGAAAGAATAAACACAGCAAGTGTTCTCGACAGTTAAGGCCGCGTCTTGCGACCCAACGCTCAGTGCCCTTATACACCGACAGACCTGCGAATCTTTCACATTCACACATCCCTTGTCGACGAATCATGACCGACCTGAACAGATACCCACCTCCCCCGTCGCCATCAATAGGTCATACGACCTCCATGCCAGGGCCGTCGCCAGCGTCAATCAGTCGGCGAAACCGGTACATTCCCCTACCATCACAAGCCCCCGATGATGAAGATGTGATCATTCATCCCACACTCGAGTTCCGCTCCAACGGCGTACAACCAGAGCATCATCTCAGGACCATCGGCACGATCGTACACCCTCGTAGTGAGCATCCGGCCTCAGCTCATCTCTCCGACTCCGCGACCGTACCGAGGCTACAGTCTTTGGCGGTGGTTCACCCAGACCTCCCATGGCCCATAACGGTGCATCCATCGAAAAGAACCCCGTTTGTCACCGTGTTCGATGTCATACGTGCCATATCTGAGGCGATGGAGATTCCGATCGACCATTCAAGAAGACGGATAGATCTGGTAGGGCGGGGTAGGAAATTTTTGGGTTTGAGAAAGAGCGAGATGGGAGGCGATGTCTGGGAGATGTGTTTGGTATGAGACGTGATGCATACGAACGGGGAGGACCGATGTGATGGCTAGGGGCAGTAAATGGTTCTGTGATGAGGTCTTGCGTTATCCCGGATTCGACTGGTTACAGTACACCAAAGTAAATGTATTAATAGGAGATCAAAAGGAACACTGTATTAATGCGAATGTACCTCCAGAGTTGTTGAGTTGGGAGTAGCGAGTGCGAGACGAGGGCGTGGAAGTTGTTGCGAGGTCTTTTGGTGGGAATAACGCTGCTCTTGTTCAAGTCGTTTAGTTTGGCTAGAAGCTGTTGGGAACCAAGCGCGAAAAGCGCGTCGACATGAGTGTTTAGCGTGGTAAAGAGTTGGACCACGATTCCTGCTGATGAGAGTATAACCTTGAATGGTTTTGTGCCCTCTCGAGAATAACGTACCTCGTACAATATCGCATACTATCCCGGTACAACAATCTCTGATACCAAATGACCTTCCCTCGTGTTTTTCGGCCTGACTTGAGATCATATTTTGGCGTACACGATAGAATCGCAGGTAAAGATGGCTATGATCAGGTCTGTTCAGAGCGTATCCCAGGTCCATCATCTCATCCGCGCGAGTGCCATTGTATCCATACCGTGAATTTGGAGCCCGTTCTAACGTCCTATTTCTGAGAACACAAGCGCATCTCAACCAAAAGAGTCAGTGCATATACCATCAGCATCAGTGACGTTGAAATATAGCGAGACTCACCCACGTAAAAATAAGCATGAGAGCGACATGGTAATGTTGAGGAACAGGAGTTCAACAAAGACAATTGTTTGTTGGTGCTTGGCTTCGGCACATTCAGATCTTCCGGGCCGGCTTTACCGGCTGCAGCACCAGTCGCCGATTGAAGATTGAATCCTTCCAACCTGATCTCGCCTTGAGTGTTTCATTCATTCAAAGCCGATGTGTAGATAGGTATCTAGTACTGATAAATCGCAATTAAAGGGCCGGTCAATCTGAGGCTCAGTAGCAGTGTGGATGATGTGTCATTGAGTTGTTCATTGGCACGTACTTACCTGACCCACTCGACAAGAAATTGAAGCATAAGGCTGCCGAGAACTGTCTACTATGGGCAGCGACGGCTAGAAAGCGGGACATTATTCTCACCGATATTTTTGGCACTTACGCGAAATGTGGGTTCTGAATACCAATTCAGATGTGTCCGTCCCGAGACAGTAAACTACTGTAATGCTTCCGAGACCTAGTCGCATTTCATCGCTGGTTATTCAACGGTCGGGAGCACAGCTATCTCATCCATATTGAGAAGCAATCATCCTCAAAAAACGCGTTCCCCTCAAAGACAAATTGGGTGGAGGTCACCGGGCACTTCGCTGGCAATCACGGCTTTACTGCGGTGTTCCTGCCATACAGCACTCGGTGGATCTAGAAGGTTTTTGAGTAGAACGAAGGATGCTCCACCTTGTCATTCCTAATTGTCATTTCGGGGGGTTTTGGCGCATTCCGGAATCTTGGGCTCTACTGTTCTGGCCATAGGAAGCTATATGTCAATAGGTCTGGTGACAGTGTACGTGAACGGCGCAAACTCATCCGGTCCCTTTTCTGGTAGAACAGATCAGGGTGACGGTGATTGTTTTCGAAAAGTCCGAGGGCGATTGAATTCAGTGAATGTTGAGCATACTCCATCACCCATCGATCGATCATAGCTAATATATGAACCACATCAGTTGACTTGGGCGCAAGGCCCCTGGCTCGCGTAAACGGAATATCAGACATGATACGAACCGACGTGCTATCACAGAGCCTGCACCATATAGGCTAGCCCCATCTAAGCTAGTCACTGGCAAGACATCCCGTGAATGGAGCTATCAATGGGGGTAAACAGCGATAGGCCGACCATTACAGTAATTTCATCCACGGAACAAGCTGACCGGCACAATCTGTGCCCTCGTGTTGAATCTATGTCGATTCATTCAGCATGGTTACCGTACGACTACCATCAATGCTTGCAGCCGAAGGTTATCGATGCGCATTCATCCATGGTGTGCGTTAGTTCCTGGGCCTGGAAAGTGCCGATGGCTACATACAATGTCCAACTTTACTTGACCCCGAGTTATCCTCTTGATGAGTATGTTGGGTTTAATTGCGTGTGGAGTGCAAGTTGACAGGAGTTGGCGCACCTATCTTGTTCTAAGATATGTACAACGTGGACATCCAGAAACGGTACTGATATATTCTCTGAAAGGGGGACCCAAACAGCCGTTATCACCGCCTACTAGTTCATGAATTGGCCATTGACGATTGCAGCTATGAAGAGCGGACCACACCAAACAAACCAGCAGGCTACCCAGATGTAACCAACCGCCCTCCAAGGAAAGTTAGGCCCTGGTTTGCTCCTTCCATCCCTTTCAGCCAATCCAAATGCGTTTTTACAAAGGTGAATCACGATCGACTCAACGGCAATACCGATGGGCTGTAACGAGAAGAACACGAGACTCGACCCGACCGTGAGCTTGCGGTCCTTTCTTGTCATGGAATCGCTAACTTCATGAAGGACACCAGTGATGATGAACGCTGTAAAACACGCAACTAGGTGATAGGGGAGGGACCCTTCTTTGAGCCGTAATATGCACCGGGGAACAAATTTTGCGTAAGGGAGGACAACCTGCATACAATATCAGCACCATCAATGATCATAATGAATGGAAGACCGGTATTCACGGGTCGCAAGAGTTGATGCCAGAACTTTCTGGAGGAGGAAAGAACTTAAGCAGTGAGTACAGCGAGTCCTCGTGGTATATCTGAACACGTACCCCCAGAATCTCCGCAGGGTAAATGCATGCGACGGACTACCGAATAACGGCGGACAGAGTTGCGGGGTTGTCAGCCCAAGGGAAACGAGAGTGGCAGTCGTAACATCGAACAGCATTGCTAAAGCAGTTACTGCCGATGCACCAAATGCTGCCACGTTGAGAACTCGTCCTGTAATTCCAAACATCGGATCGCCTGCGGATGGCCCGCCGAAGGAGAAACAAGGTTGGTTTTTCGTGTACAAGGACGCGATTATCATAACCACAACATAAAACACGGTATTTGCCAGCTTTTGAACAACGAAACGAGTCCGTGTCATCGAAGCATCAGGCCGAGATTGAAGGCAAATTTTTGGTTCATGAGACCACCCGATACCTCTGACCGTGGTCGCCAGCGCTATTCCCTCTTGGACTCGCGTTGATAGTTTGGACGCGCCGACAGGAATTTGATTAGGGTCGGCTCGAGAAGGTATGTCGTCGAGGAGAGTCCACGAGGTCGCGTTCAGAGTCCAAGCAAAGAGCAGGGAAGCAATTCCGTAGTCTAACCCTGGGTTCCTGGTCGTTTTGTGAAGGAAAATTGAGATGTCAATGAGAATCAACCCAATGAGTGAAAAGGTTCGGATGAGCCGGAAGTCCGGGAGGGAAATGATGGCCAGGTAGCCCATGCTAAAAAGGACTAGATAGGATAAAGGCAACGGGGAGAGCTCAGTGTCCATTGTGGAGGTTGACAAGAAAAAAAAAAGAGCCGAATAGCAGTTTAGGCTATGGATGCATGAGGGTAGGCTCATCGGCAAGTAAATTCGATCGCCGTTTTTCATTGTTTCGATGCAGCCAGAATTCAAAGTTGATCCACCCGCAAGGATTATGATATAAACCAATCCTAAGAGTTCGGGTGTTGGTTTTATGGCCAAAAAGAATAACGGGACCTTGCTAAAAGCAAAGAAACGCGAGTCGTCTGGCAAGATTTCCGTGATGCACGAGGATGATTTGTCGGGATACGCCCATATATAGTGGTAGGGAAAGCTTGGCGCGGATCTATCAGTAGCGATAGCCCAAGCTGCCCGTTGCCGACCGAGATGAGAGCGTGAAGGAGATTTGATTTGGTGATCTCCAGATCTCATGGGTCGCGGAGTCCGTGCGTGAGAAGCTACGGGAATGGCGGTCATAGTTGTGCTTAGTCACCATGATATGAATCTTCCCTCCCGCCGGTGCTCGATGATATTGATGGGTATGGTAGAACAGTTCTACTGGGACCAAAGCCTGCCTATGTAAGCCTTTTCACCTGAGATCGGCTCATCATACTCTTCCAGGGAATCAAGCCATATTCGCATTCAATCGTGACTTCAATCTCAGCCAACCCGTCTGAACAACCGGATGGCTGGTGCGTGGAACCAAGATCGATCTAGGACTACTAGAAAACCTCATCCTCGCAGATCTTACTCCACGTGTATCCCAGTAAATTTTGTCGTTTCCCGTAACTGTGTCCTCATCATCGGGCGTTGAGCATTGATCTGCGAAGTCAGCACTCTACGATGAATCTTCACGGTCCAGATGCTCAACTCGGAAAAGGCTTGTGTTCTTACAACGTCCTACAAGCAAGATGCTCGAAGTTAGATGCGTAGTACTCAGTCACATCTCCGTGTGATCCAGAGCTAAGTGGTTACGGTCGATTGGGTCGGGGCAACGAGAAAACGTGGTGATTCTTCTTGCTTGATGTCGCCGACCGCGGTAAGTGATTGGTTCATTTTCATCTACTTAAGTCTTGATGACTAGTCACATATATTCCCAGCCTCCAGGCGTTACAAGGTCTTGGATTTCCATCTTCCCGGTATCTTTCCCCGTAACATCGGGTTGATCACCACTGTCACCATCACTGCATGTACATCTCCCAAACATCACCGTCTGGACCCCCCTTGATGAACCCAATCAATTTCTGCTTTCCATCAAGATACGAAAGCTTCTCGACTCCCGGTGTCCCTCCCCAACCGCCTTCATCCTTCTCCCGCATTAAGCGGCCTATGGAAAGGAGAACATCTGCGATGGTGACCCCCTCGTCACTTTGATTGGATGGGTGAACAGTGATAGGCCATGGCAGTTGGGGATGAATGACCGTCATCGAGGGCAACGAGGGGATAGTGGCTAAATCCCTCATGTACGGAGCGAGTGGGTGACTACTGCTCCTCAACAGTCGGTCTACTGCCTGTCGAGGCCAGGATACGTCCCAGTTCAAGGGTGGGAGATATTCGCTCCCTGCACCAGCTCGTGGATAACATTGGAGAAGAGGATGGAGTTCGATGTTAATAGTGCGGGTTTGTGAGGGTAACGGGACATTTCTTGAACGATGGAGCGTTGGGGGTGATCGCAGTGTCTGTGACGGCGACGATGGCTGACGACGAGACGGTTCTTGATTGTTCCTTGCCGCTGTCGTCATCCTATGTCTCCCAGCACGATATGGCGAACTGCTCGTTGGAGTCGTCGTACTGGTGGATTGGCCGAAAATGCGGGAAGATTGAAGACTGCTTCGCGATGCCGCCATGGTATTTGAGAAGGTATTGAGATATGAACGTTACTACGGATGGTGGTACTGGGCTGATATATCTAGTCTCCGGCTACAGGAATCTGCGCGCATTTGTCAAGTGCCTGATGTCGATCTATTTCAGGCTCGGTATACGGAATAGAAGGTCATGACACCGTTCGAGGAAGCCTTATTCTATTGCCCACCGTAACTCTTCCGAATATCACGCTAAGTTTTCCTCAAATGAAGCATCCCGTGGAGAGCTATGTACGTATTTTTCACATGCATTCGACCTGTTTCAATTCGTTCTGCTCGAACCTTGTTAGTTGGGACTCAAATCCTTCTTTTACGAAACATGATTGCACGACTACGCCCCCATATTTTACCGCAGTCCGACTCGCATATCCATACGGAACAGAATCTAACTATCGCTCATGTGGCGTAAACAGACATAACAACAGCTGCGGACATGAGACTCACGGAGACCTTAAGGCGGCATCTCCGTCCATACCAAAGGAAGGCTAACTTCCCCATGTCCGTGACGGACGGGAGTGGAGATTTCAGACACGAAGTACCCAGCAACAATTATCTGGTACCTGACCATTCCAAAGCAATCAGCATATGACAGTTGCCGACCACAGATCTTCAATACATCAAATATGTACTTACTCACGGAGAGGACTAGATGCGAGAACGCTGAATCGAGTAAAGGCGTTGATCTCGGAAATCTGAAACTTAAGAGAAGGCTACTGGCCGCGCATTGAGAACTGGCGATGGGAGAATATATTCGCAGTTCGCGCCTCAAGGCTGACCGTTTTCCCATAACTCAAGGGGCCAGCTACACTAAGCCTGGAGTTTCAGTTCTAACATCGGGGGAGTGATCGCCGGTTTGGTTGTGTTTTGATTTTTGGGGCGGAAGACGTGCCTATAATCTCAACTATTTACCGGCCAGTTCCTGTGGGCTTGCTCTGGACTTTGGCCCTTGCGTGGTGGGCCAATGCCAAAATTGGAAAGCATTCAGGAAGGTTCCGTTGTGTGGCGCTCCGATTGCCCGGAGTTGTACTTTATGTAATGTCCAAATACACGCAAACTCGAAACCCGTCCTGCAACCGCGATGAGCTCTGCAACTTGAATGACCACGACGGCGACGATACCAAGCAACATTCTCAATCATAATGGTTCCTCAATTTTAAGCTCTCTCATAGTCTGAATCTTTCAGGTGAGTGTATTCATACAATACAGGTTTCATGGCTGACTGTAACGTTCTCCAGTACCTATCTACCAACACCGTCGTCAATCGCTGGCAACCCTCTATTGCGAAGAATAACAATTAAAATGGCCAACGTGAAACTTCTCTCACCCTCTAATCAACACGTCGGCAAGCTCAGGTCGTAACGAGCTCATGCGAACTTCATAGGGTATCATTATGGTTGGGCAATGGCAGGAACGACAGTACATATGGCTTCAAAGGTGCGTTTCTTGATACATTGTCCAAATTGTCCAAGTTATGCCCTACCTATACACGACTCATGAAATCCGATAGAAATTAACCAACTACAAGTTCCCAAATATCTCCTCCAAGTCGACTCGTTCTTAACCCTAGGAATACCCTACGACCTCTCAGAAAGTCCATCCTAATTTTGCTTCTCTCCGAGCCAACGGGTTGTAACATCTCTCTTGAAATTGCGACTAGCACGTCAACAACAGTCACACCTCTCGAGTCCAGACCGGATGCATGAACCGTTATCGGCCGTGGTAGCCAACGGTGTACCACCGTCATCGAGGGAATCCCTGGGAACGTAGCCGGGTCCCTTAACGCGCTCCAGCCACCTTCCATCGCGGCCTCCACGCCCTCGTGAGACCACAGCAGGTCCCAGTGAAGCCCAGCCGTTCTTGGAGCCAGTAGCAGTCGATGCAGCACTACTTCGCTACCGCACTGTGTAGGCAGAGGAACACATCGGTGGCGGCGTAGAACTGGAGGGCCTATACCCGTCACTCGATTTTCATCACTTTCCCCAAAAGGCAATTGTGGTCTAAGCGGGCTTGTCGTCTTCACGGTCGTTGTAGACGTTGACCGCGATGTGCAGGAGTCCTCCATTGCGGCTGAAAGCTTTTCACGATACTCTCCGACCTCATCAAACGGCTTTGCCGTCGACCGCGGTGTCCTCATCGTGCCGGGGGCGTCTTCGATGGATCGTGTTGCGTCCGGTACTGGCGGTGTGCAATGTGGTGGGAGGCGGATGAGATATCGTGAAGCTGGGCTGGTCATCGCGTGTTACGATGAGCAGGGATGTTTATTCGATGTTCTCTACGGCTCGGTCAACCTCACAACGTCGACGAGAACAATACCTCCAGACGGCCTCACCTAGCGGTCTAAGCACCTGGTTACTGTCAACCCTTCGTATGAGTTTTGGGGGCTGAGGGGAAAAGGGGGGAACACAGGGAAACAGTGGAGAGATGGTGGGGGTGTCGATGAAAGATGGGTTACAATGGATGAGATGTTGGGCATACTTATATATGTGCAGGAGGGATAGAGGGACTCACGCGTCACATTTGAGCTCTGTTACCGTCACCACCATTGTGTCAGGGTCACGCTGTAACGCGCCCTAAGCCCCAGCGTGCTTTCCCAGAATATACCACAGCCTCGAGGTACTTTCTCGGACGACTTGCAAAACGATTGTTCAACTCGTGACCTCTTGCTAGCCCGTTAACCCACGCTCTGAGGGTATTTATCGTTCCCACTGCAGATGCCGATGTTGGGTCCAGCCTCGATTGCTCGTCTCCTTCACCCGTGGATCTTGAAATACGACAACCATAACTCTTATAGGGTCATTTCGGTAGCTCAGCTCTCTTCTTATACTACCATACGGAGCGTGGTTTGAAGACGGCTATGATGGTATGTTGAGACAAAATAAACTAGGGCAAATGAGTAAGGTGAACTAGTAGTAAGAGCAAAATAGGGCCCACCTCAGTTGCGTGTAGGGACAAACTTTTGTGGCCCAGCTGGGCCTTATGTAAGATGGAACCAAAATGAGTAAGTAGGTTCGAGTAAGCCATCTAGGTGGTGTATTGGACTCTCGAAATATCTTCCTCGACACGATATGGTTTTGAGAGGGTGCCCGCCATGTGTGTAATTATCAACGACATTTTCATCTAATAATACTAATACAACCTTTTTGATAGTACAAAGGGCTCAACCGACTACAAGTTCCCATACATCTCCTCCGAGCCGGCTGGTTTTCAGTCCAAGGAATATCCTCCGGCCATGCAGAAAGTCCATCCTAATCCTGCTTTTCTGCTCGCCGACCGGCAGCAGGAGTTCTCTCGAGATCGTAACGAGCACGTCCACCACGCTAACTCCTCTCGAGTTCGGAACAAGCTCATGTACAGTTATCGGTGTTGAATCCGCGGCCTAGATATTAATCAATCCCGGTTCACTTCTCCCGCAGTATGATTATGGGGGACAGTACTTCGTGTCTGTTCCATTGTTCTATATGCTCCATATGTACAATTTCTATTAGATATCTCTTTATGGTAGTTACATTCATTCTACATGTATATAAGCTGGTAGTTCTCTACGTGAATCTACAGTGTGCTTGAGCT
>JANHQD010002936.1:0-27788 GCA_024721195.1 Marasmius sp. AFHP31
TCCCATGCCGCGCGCGCGTCTCGTACTAAACCTTCTTCACTGGGACTGCCGGTACTCTCGCCGAAGCCGCGATAATCAATAGCAAGCAAGTTGACGTCAAGACGCGCAGTTAACGAGGAGTAGTGTTGAATGCGTGCATGGAATGCCCTGGTAGCAGCGTTGCCGTGGAAGAAGAGAATAGTTGGCCGAGAACGGAGGGCGTTTCCGATGTGGGGTTGAGGTGAAGTGTGAGGGACGGGCAGAGATTGGTAAACAGACTCGGAAAGAATGAACCATGACCCCAGAGTCTCATTATCAGAAGTGTGAATCTTGAAGTTATGCGTTTTGTTTACTGAGAACGTCGGATTAGCTATTCATGAAGCAGTTTGAGGAAGCGATGTGAGGCGAACATACGTGCTAGGCCATACTTTTCTGGAGCATCGAAGTTTGCGAAGAAAGGAAGGCGAAGACTGTTTAAATAGACCGTTCTGAAATGCACGTTTCGATAGTCAGCTTACTATTTCTGGCGAACGATATGAAGTGAGTACGCACTGAGTCTGGAAATAGGGTATAGCTAACAGGCCGACAGCTGCGACATATACGCCTCCCAGTATCGCCAAGGTAGTTCTAGCTTTGCTGAAGAAGTTACTCCCTCCCGTGGAGGCAGCTGTCGACGAGGACATGGTGATGATGGTGGTGGTCCAACTTGGTCCAAGCTGCGGCAAGTTGACACTGCCCTCACATGACCGTTCGAGCTACCTTCCCCAATTTGGTAGGTATATGTCGGCCCGAATCCGAGAAACTCCAAATCCGAACTCGAGCCACCTCATTGAAATTTTCTATCGAACAGCTTCGAGGGATGCGGAGTGAATTGCAGGAGAATAAATGAACCGGTTGGGGCGTCTGTGGGGAATTGCCAAGCTTGCTTTTGTTAGAAAGGCCGAAAGCTGCCGGAAAACAACCTATAACAGCTTGCTCTGTTACTGTCATCATCCGCTGCTGTGGATGCAGCTTTGACAGCGATTGCACCGTCTCTCTTCTCTTTTTTCCTTCTTCTCTTCTCTTAGACGACCCATCATGTCCCAAATGCAACTCGAGGAACTCGAAAGGGAGGCAGGTGTCGATAATAATGCTCCCCATCACCCTTCATCAACTCGACCTACCTCGGTCACCCTCCGTCCTCGAAGCAAAAATCCCATCATCAATTGGTTCATGAAGCTTGCGTCCGGAATGATTCTAGATATTAGAGCTCGGAGTCCGTACTATGTCAGCGATTGGGTAGACGCCTGGAACTATCGTGTTATCCCTGCTACAGCTCTTATCTTTTTCGCAAAGTAAGGATATTTTGAATCACTATCTCCATTTTGCTGATGTTGAATTGTTTAGTGTTCTTCCCGGAATCGCATTCTCTTTAGATCTCATAGAAACAACGAATCAATACGGTGTAGCAGAGGTTCTTCTTGCGTCCTTCCAGGCAGCTTTCATCTTTTCGGTGTTTGGTGCTCAGCCTTTGTGCATTGCTGGTGTAACTGGTATGCAAAAACCAGCGCTTTCCTGGCTACGTCATTCACTCGGCTTGCAGGCCCCATCACTGTATTCAACAAAGTCATATACGATATCATAGAGACGACCTCTGACCCACCGGTGTATCTCCATTTCATCGGATGGGTATACTTATGGGCAGCGATCATCCACTGGGTTACTGCCATCCTCAACTGTCCGTGCGCATAGTTCAAGCAGTCTCTTCGTACTGACCTCGAGCAAACAGGGTGCAACTTCCTTCGTTATGTTACACTATTCTCTTGCGATACATTCGGCTTCTACGTTGCTTGGGTATACCTACAGTACGGTATCCAGGTACTCACCCGCAATTTCAAGGATGCCGACGAAACTGGGAACCAGTTGGGGTCGATGGTGTCCATCATTCTTGCCCTCCTCATGCTGGTCACTTCCTTCCTTTTCCAAAGTATGTCCGAGAGCAGGTTCTTCAAGCGGCCTGTTCGTCGTTTTCTTGCGGACTACGGCATGCCTATTTCTCTTATTGCGTCGTCTGCGATGGCGTATTGGGGGAGGTTCAATTTTGCCAATCCGACGACGTTGCCCGTCGGCAAAGCTTTCCAACCGGCTGGTGGCCGTGAATGGCTCGTGAAGTTCTGGGAGCTCGACGGCAAATGGGTTGGTATCGCCTTGCCTTTTGGCATCGTCTTGTGGATCCTCTTCTTCTTTGATCACAACGTCTCAGTAAGAACATCTTATTCCTATCCCGCGTTGGCCGCTGCTCAACATTCATCTTAGTCACTTATGGCGCAAGGGTCAGAGTTTCCGCTTCGGAAGCCGCCCGGCTTTCACTGGGACTTCTTCCTTCTTGGCGTTACCACCTTCATCTCTGGTTTGCTCGGCCTTCCTGCCCCCAATGGTCTCATTCCTCAAGCTCCCATACATACCACATCTCTCCTTGTCACCGAGAGGAAGAGAGACGAGAAAAGCGAGAAGAATCCTGAACTCGACCCCATCTGGCGCGAGGAGCCTGTAGCCGTGGTTGAACAGCGTGTTTCTAACCTCGCCCAAGGGTCTCTCTGTCTCGTTCTTCTCACTGGACCCTTCTTGCACGTTCTCAACTTGATCCCCAGAGGTACGTGTCTCTCGAACCGTGCTTGCGACTCAGCCAACCTCTCTTGCAGGTGTATTGGCCGGTCTTTTGTGAGTTTCTTCGTCTTCTTTCTTCCGCGGATCCCGTGCTGAACGTTGTATATCGGTAGCTGGTTCATGGGGGCTGACGCCCTTCGTGTGAACGGAATCTCACAAAAGTTCTACTACCTCTTCCGGGATAAGAAACTTACACCTAAGGATGACCCTCTGCGTCGGGTTCGCAAGTCGAGGCTTATCTTATTCCTCGCGATTCAGTTGATCGGATTCGGGGCGACGTTCGCAATCACTCAGACGATTGGTGAGTCGTCCGCAAAGTCGATTCTATACGCCAACGATCCCTTAATCGTTCTTGTGCCTTTCCAGCTGCGATTGGATTCCCTGTTGTGATCATGTTGTTGATACCGATTCGGACTGTTCTTATCCCGCGTCTGCCGTTCACGGATGAGGAACTGGCGATTCTAGATGGGCCGACTGCATCTCCCTTTGTAAGTCCACTGTTGATGTGTTTGTCGTGCTTGGCTTCATGAATGACTGATCTCTTCCCAGACCATGGAAAGTGTCGGCGGAACTATGTAACGGAGTCTCGTCTTCCTAAAGAATCCCGTCGAGATTCCCACATATTACCTCGCTCTCCGGCTTGGCTTTAAAGCTTTTGACTGTTGACTGTTGGTACCTTGTCTGATCAACGGAGTACCTACTAGGGCAAGTGAACCTTAGATGGTTTCCCGTGCTCATTCCTGTTTATGTAATGCGACAAAATTCTGGGTCTTCCCCTCCTCTATGTCCTCGTACAGCTACTACAACGACCAGACCATAAAATGCATCTTTTGCGTGATCATCATGGAATCTCCTTTACAAGTGACTCAGACTCCAGACTGTGGAGATGCACAACTCTGATACGGCGTGGGGCGTCCCGAGTCCAAAAATAGCACAAACAGCCATCAAATGGCCCTTGGCACTTGCCTTCTCCGGTATGACCATGTGCATCCTTGGGCCCTGGTAAATTTCCCTCAGACTATAAAGTACAACTATCATATGGGTAGATTCCTCGGTTCCCTCACCCTCCCATCACCCTCGAAGGAGTCTTTTACCAGATCTCAACATGTCTGACAGTAAAATTTTGGGCGTCTTGGTCATGGCCAGGCATGGAGACCGTGCAGGTGTGTAAAAAGGTTTCGGAGGGAGATGCCGGACCATCTGACTTACTCACGGTGTACGATAGGTTTCTACCAGAACCCACAGGACTACACGCCTACTGCAACGAAGATCACTCCTTTGGGAAACGTCAGTTGTGCTGGAGCGTTCGCAGGACGAACGATGTTGATTGTGGTTTCATAGAAACAAGAGTTTGAACTGGGACAGCACTTGAGGCAGAGGTACCTCACTGCGAATTCATCAAACTTCATCTCCACGATCAACAGCTCTATCGTCGATTTGACTCAAGTTCTCGGTACGTTCTTTGCTACTTCGGACTTCAACCAATGCTTTTTTTTGCTGAATGTCAACGCGACTGTAGTTCGTGCGGATGCTGGTGGTGAAGGAGGTGTCATCCTGGTCGGTCAATGTTTCTGCTGCCCTCAACGACAAACCCTCATGCTATCTTGTGCTTAGAACTCAGCCATGTCGCTCACACAAGGCTTGTTCCCGGCCAACGATGCGTACACCACCAAGCTGGCGAACGGCACGACTGTTGAAGGCCCTCTCAACGGTTATCAAGTACGTTCAAGTACGTATCAACAGACTTAGGACGATGCTGACCGTTCTATGCGTGTACTCGTGCAGTATGTTTCTAGTGAGTTTATTGTCACTCCTTTAAGTCAATGATCGATTCTCATCGAAAACGACAGTCGAATCCGTGGAACCTGACAACGATGTCTCCCTCGAAGGCTGGACGAAGTGCGGTGCTTTCGACAAGGCTACAAAGGAGTTCTACGCGTCACCGGAGTTCAAACAGAAGGCGGACGAGGCCTCGTCGTTTCTAAATCAATTATCGCGATACAACGATGGTCGACCAGTCACTCTCGAGAATATGGTGAGCAAAGATGCTTTCGAGTCCCGAGACCTGACGATCCTGATGGATTATTTCTCGTAGTGGAACGTGAGTAGATACCTATGCTGCCTGAGACGACAAGATACAAAAACTCCTTCGATACTAGGTCTTCGACTTCATGCTCGTCGAGAGTATTCACGACGAACAATACAAGAACAACCTTCCGCCTACTTTCCTCGAACAGGGCCGCCATCTCGCGAACTGGCATGAATACGGTGTTTTCTCTGACTCCCAACTCGATGGGATTGGAAACAGTTCGTCTGATACTTTGCTTCTATTATCCTTTCCCCGTTGGCTAACAAGAATATTTCTGCCCACTCTTTCGCCTTCCGCCCATGTCACTTGTCATAATCAGTTGCCTTCCGCACGATGATACCTTCCGTGACGAAGAACCTCAATAGCATAGCAAACGCCTCGGACCCGCTGAAGTTTGTATACTATGCCACCGCCTACAAGCCTTTCCTATCTTTGTTCAACATGACGGGTGTCGCGCAAGCACAACCGGAACTGGCAGGATTCGGTTAGTCCAAAGGTTCATCTACATGATCAAATAATTCACAGTCTTCTTGACGTTTTTCCCTTTCCTTTTTGGCAGTTAATTTCGCTGGCAGTATCGCTCTCGAGGTTCGCCAACCAACCGACGGAGGCGCACCAGTGGTTCGGTTCAATTTCAAGAATGGAACTGATGATGCGGAGTACAAGCCCTACAACTTCATGAATGGCACGTCCGATGTTCCGCTTAAGCAATTCTTGGATTACCTCCAGGTTCGTTTACAAGACTGTTTCGTTCAACTAGCGGCGTTTTTTCTAATGTCTTCTCCCTCTCCCTCTCGCTATTCAGCCAGCTTCCGTTAAAAACACCCCCGAATGGTGCAAGGTCTGCGGGAACACCAAGGACCGAGGCTGTGGCGAGCTAGCTTTGGCCACAGCGGAGGGTCAGAGCCAGGCGTCGTCCTCTCACCACCAGACCATCAGTCCCGTCGGTGCTGGTTTCCTTGGCGCCGGCTTGACCCTCTTCGTCGCCGCCGCCATGTTGTTGGTCCTCTTCTTCCTTGGTTTGATCACCTTCGGAAAGAAGGGCAGGAGTAGGAGCAAGAGCAGTGTAAGCTCTGAAGTGAGTACTGGGTATACCGTTCTCTCACCCGTTACCCGATGCTAATCGGCCATGTTCAGGAGAAGGCATGAACACTTCATTCGAGCTGGACGTGATATGGATGAATCTTTTGTATTTCTTTCTCGCTCAACTACTAATGGGCACACCTATGCTTATGTATAATGACGAGTGAATGTACGACGGAAAACGAATATCATGCTCATTGCTATTGATACATACACAAGATGCTGCTTGACAAATCCATAATGAGATAAAGTGCATAGAAAGATATGGAGAAAAGATGTCTAAGTAGAATGAGAAGCATATTAGTTTCGCCACTCGTGGTCAGACCCGTCGTCCCCGTAGAAGTCCGAGTGTTGATCGAAATCGTCTAGATGACTCGGCGTAAGGTGGATAGGTCACAGGAGGGCTGGAGGAAGACGCACCGCCAGAGTTCCAGTCACTGTCGCTATCCTCTTCGTCGGGATAGTCGTTCTTGTAGTACTCTTCGGCTGCGGGAAGTTGTAAAATGCAGCCTCGCACAGGACGTTTCGAGGCTTACCATTGGAGTCTTCGTCAGCCTCGTCTTCAACTTCGTCTTCGGAGCCTGAGTCGGTATCTGGATTACCTAGAGGGGGCAGGCCGGTACTACGCGATATACTGAGCCAACACGTCCGATCGTGAAAATTAAAGATCATACACAGTCCCGACTGTTGAGGTTTGGGTCCAATCTTGACGAGCGCCAGGTCGATGGTAGAAAATATCCCACACATAGTCCGACTCTTCCTCCGTCATCGCAGGTACAGCTGGTGTGTTGGACACTAGATGCGGGTTGACATTACACGGAGGTCATAACCAGTCACATACAGAAAACTTGCTCTTCAAATACGCCTGCAGCAAAGGCATGATGTTCTCCATATCAGGATCCATCTCTGGTTCCTCACTGCGTTCGAGGACTGCGTCGTACATCTTGAAGTCGTTGCTTTGAGATCGGGCTTGCAACTCCTTTGAGGAAAGTACTGGAGGCCTTCAGAATGACGTTTTCAAGGACGAGTTAGAATGAGGCAGGTATATAACGCACGGCTGCGACGGATCCCACTTCGGTTGGATAGTCGAATGTTCGCGTTCAACAACCGTGTATCGTCGGTTTGAGTCGCTTGCTGGTGGCTTAGCGGGAGTTGAAGGTAGTACATTGGAAGTTGGCATGTTGGTTTCTTCTGCCCGGGCCAGTCGCGAGATTTGTTCCTATTGCAATGTAGATTGTTTGGTTACGCGCCAACCGTTCAAGGTTGTATTGACTCACTTGAATCTCCCTTTGTTGCTTCTCATCTTGCCACACGTTATCCTCGACCGTCTGTGCAAACTGAAAGAGGCCCTTGCCGCCCTTCGTCCTCTTTCGCGGCAGTGCCGATTCAATGACTGTGATCATGAGGAGTTTGGTTAGAATTTCTGCAGGGCCGTTACTGTGTGTCGACTTGCCTAATGCATCGAGAGGTTCCTCATTACGCTTCCGTTTGATACGAAGAATAGTGTAGGGGTTTTCCGTAGACGATGTGATGCTCATGACGATGGGGGGATAGAGATGAGTAGAGCAATGATGAACGTTCTCGTCAAAACGTTTGAGTTTACACTGGCGTCACAGCGGCAAGTCTGAGGTAACAGTCACGTGTACGTTTCTTCATGCCCAACCACCATCATGGCCAATTCCGAAATCTGGTGTCTCGTTGTTGATCACAAGAATCAGCCCAGTGGAGATCTCTTCCAGGTGTCTGTCGACAATACAGCTCACATTGCAGACTTGAAGGAGAAGGTCAAGGAAAAGAAGTGCAACGATCTTGAACGTATCGGTGCCCCCCGCCTCACAGTGTGGAGATGCGCGAATAAGGAGGTTACTCTCCAAAAGGTGCGGAATGAAGTTGGAGAGATCTTTTCCCAGAAGCAGGTCGAATGTCTCTCTGCGTGGCAGACAATAGGAGAGTTAGCAGTATCGGGGAGCGAAGCATTGCTCGTGCAGATGCCAGGTGCGTTGCGTACTATTGCTCCATACGCTATTCTCAAGTCTTTTGCTTTTGCAGACATCCAGACAAAAAAGCGCAAACACGAAGAGCTGAATTCCGAACAGAGTGAAGAATCGAAGCCTCTGGATAAAATCAAAGATTGTGTCCCATTGACCGTATGCAAACCACCCAAATACCAGAAAGTCGTCGAGCCGTCCGGGCCTATCGCGTGCAACCGTCCGCATACCTACGATAAGATTCCTATTGATCTACTCGATGAAAATTTTGGGCTGTTTAAGGATAGGTGTGCTGCACCGCCTTCAAGTAAAGCGATCGCCTTTGCCGCCAAGTTGGCAGACGTTGCGACCAATTGGTTTCAGACTGAGGCGGAGCGCAGGGATGAGATTAATGAGGTGATTTGGGCCCACAGTGGTCTCCTGTTGCACACAGGCACTATTTTCGGAAAAATCACCGACGGAAACCTCGACGCGATCGTCATGCCAGCGGCCATCCGAGCATGCAAGAATGAGGAAGGGCATGCCAAAAATCAGGGTTCCCTCTACTATGGCCTATTTCTGCATCAAGCTCTCCACTCTTGTCAGAAACATGACACCCGTTTCCCCTGCATTCTCATTATTGACATTGGTATGTCTGCGTTTATTGTGCATTCCCGTTGCCGTGTTCATACTCTATCTAGGCCCAACTTTTGGATTCTACGGTGCCGTTTGGAACGGCCAGCTCGTGCAAGTCGAGCCTCTCGCCCCCATCTTCGATCTTACGGCTAATCCCATGGACGAAAGAGCCAGGCATGCATTCGCATCGAGTCTAGATGCTTTCATGGAAGGTGTTTCCAGAATTCAAGCACATTATCGGGAAATCAAACATTCCACCGAGACAAGTTCACACTTGAACACGCCGACAGACCATCGTGCTCGCAGGAGTTATCCGTACATGGCTTCTTACGAAATCTACGGACGCGAATCCGTCGTCGCATTCAAGTCACGGCTCGACGAAAATAGGCTCGTTTTTACTGTCGCGCATGGTGGTAGCGATTATATCGTCAAATTCACGCAGCGGTATTCGAAAGAGGTGCACCAATATCTCGCATCCCTTGGTTTCGCACCAAAGCTGTTCCAATGCAAGGTACTCCCTGGAGGATGGATTGCAGTCCTCATGGAACGATCGAAATACACTCAAGTTGTCGAACTGTCGAAAGACCACACGGAGCTGGTAAAACGCAGAGTGTCGGAGATCGTACAAATGCTCCATGGCCAAGACCTCGTCCATGGTGACATACTAGCTACCAACCTTCTTGTCGACGAGGATTCGCTCACGCGTGGTGGGGATGTGAAGGTCCATTTTGTAGATTTTGACTGGGCCGGACGTGTTGGAGAGGCCAAGTACCCGTTCGGGGTCAACATATATGATATGTTCATGAAGCGGCCTACTGGGGTTGAAGGTGGAGGTATCATAACCAAGGAGCATGACATGGCGATGGTATCGCGTCTGTAACGTGTGTCTATGGCGTAGAGTAGTTTTCCTATGCAAAGTCTGGCTTGCTTCCTCGTCCTAGTAAGTTGAGATGCTACGCTGCGCCGAAGTTGTGGGACTAGAGAAAGAGAATGTCGACCCTAGGCTCGTGACCAGCCGTTCTTTCAAGCTCCGCGCTCGTTCGAAAGAGTCCGTCGGAACGTTGAAGAGAGATATAATCAAAGATCGATTTAGCATATATATCAAAAGTTAGGACGTTACACATTATGAGAAGAGTCCTATTCGTCATTGGGGAATATCCGTATTTGTAAAGAGAATCATTCATCCAGGACCTAAGAAAGAAATTACCGAATACTTTACTTCGCAGTTCACCTCAGCGAATCATTTTCCAGATTCGTTGCAAATCGTCCATCTCCGTATCCTCCCGGTGCTGGCGGCGACGCACCTGGAGGTAAAGCACCACCGTAGTCGTTCGCAACTCTCATTCGCCCCAAGCTCCCATAGTCAGCCTGCAACGGGCTTCCACCACCACCGGAAGGTGCATCTGACGAGCCATACGCCGAGATATAGTCATACGGTTCTTCCACTTGAGCGCCGCCGTGACCCTGCATTCCACTTGGTACGCGTTGCGAGGCGGCAAATTCTGGAGGAGAACCTCCCATGTCTGGCCCGCGGGAGGGAGGGTAAGGCGAGGCTGGTAAGCGTTTCTTCAGATGTAACGGAGTCGTTTCCGGTATTCCAGAGCCTGGGCCGCCGATTCCGCCACCAAGGGAGGGTGCATCACTTCCAGTTCTAGCTGGCCGTCTGAACGCTGCAGCCGATATCGTTCGAGCACCTGGAGGAGGTGGTGCTGGACTAGTCGCTGGACTTCTATCAGGTCTATCGCCGACGAGTGAAGACGTTGAGCGGGTTCCAAGAGGGGATCTCGGCATGTCAGATTGGTAGGGCGAGGCACCTCGCAACGACGACATTGACGGGTTCGACCTATGTTCGGGAACGTTTATACTAGGGGGCAAGATGGGAGATGGTGCCTTGGGAATGACGGGACTGGGTAGGGGACGATCTGTCTCGCGCTCATGCGAAATCGGAGGACCACTGCTCAACGGTGATTGCATAGTTGTCGGGGAGGATGCTTGAATGGGCGAGCTTGGGGTGGATTCTGGTCGCGGAGAAGGCCCACGTTGTGTAAAGGGGGCAACAGGTGGATGGAGAGGTGATACGTCTCCTCTACCCGTAAGAACACCGGCGGATCCAAACGACTCGTTCCTCGCGAGAGTGGTAGGCGACATTTCTCCTTCTTCAAGTCTGCCTCCACGACCACCACCATGAGCAGTGAAGTTCAGTGCGTCCAGCTCTCGACTGATTTCTCTGGCCGCAGCTGCGTTCAGTTCCCTTTCTTCTTCTACTGGGTTGGGGTTGAATGTTGGTGGCGGAACTCGTCTCGAGGACGCTTTCGGTGCCACCGAATCCCCGGATGGCCCCTCGTTTGGCTGCCTCTCGGTTTCATGCCGCCTCTGTAGTTCCTCATCGACATCGCTGACCTCACCGAACCTCACATGTTTCGGCTCGCTGTCGTTCCTCTGGTGCTGTCGTTCTCCTTGAGTATCAGGTCTGTCATAAGCCAAGCCACCCTCTTCGGATTCAACATCTTCAGTTATGGCTCTGCTCCTCTCGTGCCCCCGTGGTGCACCTGAGGGCTGGTCCGCCCATGGACTTTCCATCTGCATCGGAGGGACGCCCCGTGAGGGAGATTCGGGCAGGGAGGATGTGCTCGGGTGCATTTGGTGGGTGGTGTAGGAAGGAGGTGGGCCATCGAGACTGGGGCGACCGTTCTGACTATTGTTCAGAGCCGCCTCGATCGAAGAAGAGAAGGAATCATCCTGCGGGCCGTCACCACCACCACTCAACATCGGCGGACCATCCCGTAGCTGGTAACCACTTTGGCTTCCCGGAGCGTTGTTTCTGACGGGGACTGTGGCAAAGCGACCTCCAGACGGGAGGTTAGGATCAGACGGGTGTGGCGGTGCAACTCCAAGTTCATGAGAACCTCGGAAGCCCTGGTTCACATCGGGATTGGGGAATGAAGGAGATGAGACATGAGGTGGAGGACCCGATGGAGGTGCGTATGTTGTTGGGCTCGTAGGTGCTGAAGAGCGGCCGCCTGTGGTAGAGATCTCCGACGCGTCCATAAAGTGGCCTGAACCCATAGTTTGTGGGGAGGCGAGGTAGTTTTGGGGAGAGCCACCAGAGCCTTCATGCCTCGGAGGTGAATGGGGTTCGTTATAATCGTAGTTCCCACTTGGTTGATTGTCGTATTCGGAGGGCGGGGGACGAGGCTGCCGAGGCTCTGTGGTAGGTGCGGTGGAGAAGGCAATTTCACCCATGCACTGTTGCGCTTCTTGCAATAGGCCGTACACGTTCTGGTGACCCATGTACATCGATCTCGCCATTCCTGGTTGAGTGACCTCATCCGGGATTTCCTGGAGGCATGTGAGTGACATCAACTCTTGCTGGATAGATTCAGAAAGCGCACCATTGCTACCAGCTTCCCAAATTCACCAGCGACCGTTCCTTTTTCACAGGCCTCCAACAACGCACCGAACTTCAATCCCAGCATAATTTTCATTTTCGATCTCTTGAAGTCGCCAAGAGCGGCTTCCTCTGTCATAATCTCGGAGTCCATCGACCTGATTTCATCCCGCAGCCGATTCAAAGTATCCGTCTGAGAATGTAGATTCTTGTGTTCCGGACTCATCTTGCTCAACTTCCGCTCGGCGGTCTCCGCCTTACTGACCAACGCTCTGCGTCGTCGCTTGAGTTCGTCAAGGGTTTCTTCACGAGTACGTATTGATTTCATGTGCTCTCTGATGGTATTTTCGTGGGTGGCATACTGCGAGAGAGCATTCGCAAAATGGTGTAGAAGATTGGTCGAAGCGCTGAGAGTATCCTTCACCAGTCTATGAGAACAATCGAGATGATCACTGCTTGCGAGACGTACCCCCAAGTCTTCACCCTCCCCCATACCCCAAGTTCTCAGAGCATCTGCAGCCCTTGTGAAGTCGGCACTCAATTTCTGTAATCTGCCAGCGAGGATGATCCGGGTTCAATTAGCCCCTTTGCAGGAGAACTAATCCGTTTCCACTCACGATGTTAGAACCACCTTCTCCGCATTAATCAGATCCTGTAAAGGTTTGAGGTCATAGTTCCCAGCAAGCGAAGGAAGAGTAGAATTGTGGGCGATCTTGGTTGCTGCGCTTTTGAACATGGTGGTTGTCGTGTGAGGTCGTTATCGGCGGCAATTCCTGGTGTGAATCGTTTTAATAATCGGGGAATGAGCACCCCAACAGCTTTCAGAACTGCGGCTTTCGAAGAGACAAATGGTACGACAATAATACGATGATGGAGTTTTGAGTATAGCGGCGTTTAGCGTCATGATCATTCTGTCAGGCAAGGCTGAGGCGGTGCTGGGTGGCTGCGGCGGAGTACCGGCCGGGGATCGGGACGCGGTCCATAATCGGTAATCAAGTCTCCGGTGACCCGGTAAAGATATCCGTCCAATCCGAGCCTTGTGATTTCACCTCCGACTCTCCCCATTCACGGTGCTCGCCAACTTCGTTTCTGTCGACCATGGCTTCCTCTCTCGTTCTCCGATCTAATTTCCCTAGAGCACTCGCTCAACGCTCTTTGCTCAATCCTGCTAGATCAGCGATTCAACGTACGTCCTACAGATTGATTTCACCCCTCCAGTTCACCGACCAAACATTCTCCAGTCCGACATGAGTCCCAAACGGGCCAGTTGAAGCATACTCCCGGTGCTGCACCATTGCCTGAGTTCAGATATGTCCCTGGTGGTCGTAAGTTACTAGCAAAAGTTAATTTCTGAGACTTGGACGACTCAAGGATTCTATTTTTTTTTAGCTATTTACCAAGGAGACGTGAACACGCCCACTCCATTCCCAACACCATCCAGAACTCACGGTTCTTATCACTGGGCATTCGAGAGGCTCCTATCTGCCGGGCTGATCCCCATGACCGTTGCTGCATTCGCTACTAGCGGTTCGAGTTACCCTATCCTGGATGGAATTCTGGGTATCAGCTTGATTATTCACAGTCACATCGGCGTACGACATAATCCATTCTCTTGCATCTCATATATATACTCACCGATTGCCCCTCTTGTAGTTTGACTCAATGCTGGTTGACTACCTCCACAAAAGGAAGTTCCCTGTCGTCGGTCCCATCGCATCCTGGACTTTGAGAGCTGCGACTGTTGGTGTTATGGTTGGTGTTTACCAATTCAACACGAACGACATCGGTAAGCCGTGTTCTCCCTCCAGTCTAGGGACTGCTACTCACAGGCACTCTGTCGTCCAGGTCTCACGGAACTCATTGCAAAAGTCTGGACGGCATAGGTGTTCGCGCTTCGGATTGGCATTCTGGGATGTAATATACTGTATCAATTCAAGCTATTTCCTATTGACCGTTTGCGACACCAATACCTGGATTTGTGAAGCTGTTGGCTATCAGGTTGAACTTATAGGAAGCGAGAAAGGAGTCAAAGGATTCTTGATAGATACGCGACGCGCTTCTCCGACCCCATCCGGCAAGCGAAAACAAGATTGGGGGATCAGGACCACTAGCGAAGCCCTGACCTTTTTCATCACCTACTTCCATCTTTTATTCTTCCAGTCAACCTCTGTAGATGCTCCAGTTTCATTCACGCGAAGATGCTGACCCTCTCGGTCTCATCCAATCACTTGTATGCTTTCAACACGTGTTAATCCACCGTGTTTTCACTCAACTTGAATGTATGCGACCTCTAGAATCAAATGCGCCTCACTCCAGATGGATGCGGCTTTTCTAGCCACAGGGATGTGGCCGTAGACACGCAGGTGAGCTCTAACTAGGATTTTCGCTCGAATATCGCGTTTAGCATCACCAGTTCTCCGAGCAGCCACTTCCACCTATGACCTTCGCGACGAACGACATCTTGCTATTGGGTGCTTCAAATGCGATCCCGTCTGGGGTGACGGTGACCACCGACAACTCCATAAACTGCGAATTTCACCCCGAAAATCCAGATTTCGGTTCTCTCTCCAACTTTGTCTGCAATTTCTCACCTAGCAAGGTCACCGATGAACGATGCGAATGGGTTTCGGTCAGCCGTGGACCGTACATTGGATGTTCGTCAGCCTACGATCCCGTCCAGGTAGAAGCGATGAAGGTGGCATTTAGGGAGCTCGCGGAGGCTCATAGACGCGATGGGAATATCACCCTAACTGTCGCGTCTTTGGACGAGTTGGCTAGGAGGTATGGAGTGACAAAGGGAAAGTGGATGATGTTTTGTACGACTACGGAGGTCGACGCGATTTGGGAACGGATTGTGAGGTTCGTCTGCCTCGAGGCTGGAGGGTGCAGGTACGCTAGGGTGTCCCCAAATAAGGGTGACGATCAGCACGTTGTTTCGGTGTATGTGGACGACTTTTCGAACGCGGAGGAGGTCTGCTATGTTAGGGAAGCGTTGAGAGGGATTGGGTTCGAACGTCCTATTGGATTCAAGATGGATACGTATACAGTGCTGGGGATTTACAGGAAGAACCCTTGGGGGATCAGCTGTAACCGTTACTTCGAGTGAACCAGTTCGACTGTACTCTACAACAGCGCTATGTGTATCATTCGATACTACCTGGTAGTTCTAAGTGGGACAGGTAGTACAACAGCGACGTATCGTACATGACAATGTACATCAGTGGACTCTCAAGCAATTTAACGCATGGTAAGGCGAGAGATTGAAAGGTAGTAAGGTGATCTCACAACCGATAGAGTACGCGCCATAGGAACCGTTTCGTGATCAATTTGCGCTACCACATTGCCGTTGATGGGGATGGCAGGCAAGCATTGCCTGCAGTCCTATGAGTACACTGTGACAGCCGCGATGGCCGGAACATACCTTGGAAACCTTCAGGATAGCTCCGAACAGGTGAAATGGGACTCGTGAAGAACTGAAGCTGTTATGTTGCATGCTGATCGTGTTGTCGGGATATCCAAAGTAGGGCCGTCAAGTCGTCACCGTGAACACCCGTCATCATCTTGAGTGCAAATTATTGTAACGGCGACAGAGATAAAGATGGAGCGTACTCACAATTGTTCTTGCAGCCAGATGGATTTGTTCAAGCCTGGTGAGCCGGGTCATTTCTGTGACGTCGAACTCGTAGCCGTGCTCATCCCGTCCCGCAGCTCGGAGTTCTTCCATCAAGCAGTTGGTGCTCGAAATCAAGTTTAAGCTTGCTTGGAGATGTAGGTAAAAGGTGGCGCATCAGCCGATGAATCCAACCCAGTGAACTTGATCACGTTGTTCCTCATAGTCATCTACCAATTAGCCTCCGTGCTTCCAGGCAAACCGAACGGAATGGAAGCAGCAAGGGTTGATAGTTGATAGCATGGCGGCAGCACGATCGGCGGCGCGATGAGACAGCCTTCGAAGACTAAGGGTACGCCAATCTCGGAGTGTCGTTGGAGGAGTTCATAGTAATGAAATGGAAGGCCATACGTAGAACGAACTGGTTCGTGTTGGCGTAGTCGCGCCAACGGGCGCTGTCGAGGCGACTGGAAAGCATGCGATGAGGTGGCGGTAGAGTGTTAATGTTGGAGTCCTCTGAAGCGATTGAGACGTCGAGAGAGGAGTAGTTGCGCCGGAGACCGAACAACAGTTCGGCAGACCAGTGGTAATAGTGGGCTAGACTTGATTAAACGTTAGTGCATATGACAGGGAGATGTGCCGGAAAGCTTACGAATGGTTGATGAGAAACTGGAGGACGGAGAATGAGTTGGGTGAAAGCAAATAGATTAATGGCACGAACCGTCATTGCGTTGGTAACTTATGGGCCGTTTCCAAAGAGTCGAGTTACTTCTTCAGCACTGAGAATCGGAATTAGAAGGCGGTCTTAAAACCTCTATGATAAATGAACACAGTATCCGGACCTTGTAAAGGAACGGCGGCTCCGACGGAGAGAACGCCTCTCAAGTAGTATAACCTGTCGGAGATGGTCCAGCTTGCCCAGCTGCTCAGGACGACGGGTCCTTATCACAGACTAGGAGAGGATCCTACCGGGGACATGAGAGAAAATGTGAGTGACTGTAAATAAGAAGATTCCTAAGAGATGTGAGCAAGAGAAGGCTGCCGCTGTGAAATTGCAAGCCCGGTTGATTGGTGAACAAGTTTGACGATCGAAAAAGGAGTTCACTTGGGCGCGCGTCCCTGCTAGACGAGCGATAGAATAATAAAAGATTTAGGAGGAATAAAATACAGAGATTAATGAAGACGGGTTCACGAAAGCAAAACCTGGGCATGGCAGCCGTTTATAGAGCCCCTGTCAAGTCTTGAAGGTGCCGGTTTGAAGGTCGGTTTTGTGGCAATTGCCGCCAGGTGAACATTGACGTCGCGCTTCACAGCGCGAAAGATAGTAGCCAGACTGACATCCGAGGGCTGTCGGAGACATCGTTGGCATCTTTAGGTCTGAGCTCGTCGTGGCACGTAACGAGGAGAGCGCGTTTTCGTGCCTGTCACAGTGTGACCAACGTGGGCCTCGTGCTGGGGCGCGTCCTTCGTGTCACACTCTATAACAGCACCCTCGTGCTCGCCACCATGGCGCACAACGAGTACGGCTGGTACAGTAACGACAACCGTCAAAATCGTCCCCAAAGTCACTCCCAGAACCCCGTCCACAATGCCCAGAGCCTTCTGGCGCCATACCCTTTGGCCTCAGCAACGCCTGCATCTCATGGTGAGTCCATCGTGGTCCCCTAATTTGTATCTTTTTCAACAACGTCGTCTGAATTTTTTCAGTTGCGCGACATCTAGACCACATGTCGATAACTGCTGCGCCTCCGTCCTTTGTCAATCCAACATATTACTCGAACCACCGTCACCCCGCCAATCCCGGGCACAATACTCAACAGCCTCCTCCTCCATATACCGAATATGCCCAAGAAATTGGATATATGGCAGGACCGCAGAGAGCTAATGACAATGGTTATTGGCGACAGACAGCTGGAAATGCGGTTAGGATGGTGCAGGATCAAGCAGGCCCGTGAGTTGCCAATTGAAAATGTTAGGTATATGCGTTCGGTTCACTCACACTACTGCCAGATCGTATCCTTATCCTCCACCTTCCACGCATATATGGCCTCCTTCTACATATCCTTCCTCACATATGGCGCAGACAATGTTCCCACATACCCAAGCAGCATCCGCATACCCAACACCCCCTCCACCTCCCTCATCCTCTTCCTCATTGGCAGGAGCTTTGGGTCCCGTTGTCCCAGCTCACGCTCCTCGTCTGCCAAAACCTCAGCCACCTGTACAATCGGGTCAATTTTTTGAGGAATTTCTGACCCAGAAGACGCGCGAAATGCGAGTTGACCAGAGAAACGCTCGTGGTATTACTCCTCCTCACACCAATCCTGTTCCTTCAGAAAGTCCTGATCCTTTGGCGCTCAAGTCCAAGTCAGGCAGTCATTCCAATTTCAGCACTCCCCGGAAGCGCAAGCCCGTCGTCGAGCTCTCTTCGCCGTCGTTCAAAAAGCGGAATTTTGCAACGGAGGGGTCCAGCACGAAGACTCAAAGACCATCTGCGGCCTCTGTGTTTGGTTTAGGGACGCCTTCGTCGAACTCTTCGACGGTACCTGGGACTCCTTCCAGTTCGGCCTCTACATCTGTCACACCCTCGACTGGTCGATCGGTGAGGAGAACTCTGACTCTAGACCATGTTGAAGTTCCTCACAAACCGTGGCTTACACCCGTTTCTTCTCGTAAAAAGTCTATTTCCTCTCCCTCCATTCTCGGGGATAATGGAATGAAAACAGACGATTCACCTGATGATTTGGGAGGTTATGGGACAGAGGAGGATAGTCCATCAAAAGGTAGATCACTTGTTGACACTGTGAAAGCATCCGCTCGTCGCGGTGGTGTACCAGATGGTAATGTCTTCCCAAGCTGTATGTATGCCTCGAGACTCATCGAGTATGTTTCTCCTCTGCAGCTGCTCTTCAGAAGTTATCGACACTGATAGATGATATCTTCTCTACCGAAGACTCTCTTCCGTCCGAAGCTGAAGCTAGTGACCTCGTACTGCATTACTTCTCCGCCCACTCAACGGATTATTCGAGACCGTTGCTCTGTCCTCCCATCTTACGCAAGCTCACGCAGTATATCACCAATGTATCGAGGCCTCTGAAACGTGGTCGACATGGTGGCGCGAGTGCGTTAGCTACTCCTCGAAACAAGGGCGGGAGGATGACCGATATGGAGCCGCAAACGCTATCACGGTTACTCAGGACGCTGGCTAGGAGTGTCAAAGCCGGGGAAGACCTGGATCCGTTCGCGATTACTCAACATCGGGCGATTTCGACACCCAAGTCGCCTAGCAAGTCGCCTAGCAAGAAGGCCGCAGGGAAGAAGAAGGCCGACGAGGGCGAACCGGAAGGTGCTACTGCTCCCGAAGAGCAAGGTCCGAGTGACGCAGACTTTGAGAATCTCACGAGAGTCTTGGACATTGCAAAGGATAGCATCCTGGCTGCTGAATGCGTTGTGGCGTTGCTGGGGAGTGATAGGCTGACGAAACAGGTGGGTTTATAGATCTCTAAATGCGCATACGTCGACTAAACCTCTCACGAAGCTGTATTCGGAAGAGATCATCACCTCATGTCTTACCGCTACGAAAAATCAACTGACCAAGATCATCTACCCTTTCGTAGAGGGCTGTTCCGAAACCAACCTGACCTCGATACCGAGCACTTCCCTGCTGTACCATGTTGTCAAGCATAATTCGCCACAGCTTCAAACTCACCGGAAGCTATTGGGAGAGATGTTCCAGGCGTTGTCGGCGATATTGCCGAAGATCAACACACTGGTCGGTTCAGAGAGCGTCGCGATGTCGGAATCAATCGTCATTCAAGCGGTGTATATCGCTATCGGGCCATTCTTTATCGAGGGTGATGGCGGGCCTCAAGAAGGCAGGGGCAAGAAGGAGAAGGAGGGGATGGTAGCAAAGACGTTTGGCAAGAGCGCCATGAGGGGCTTGAGGCTACATGCTTTATCTCTGATACGCGAGGTTCGCTTGGGCTGTTTTTCGATTTGGGTTACGTGATTAACCCCCATACTCGTAGATTTTCGCCAGTCGTGAGGATCAACGGCAGTGGATCGTCGAAGAAATCTTGTCGTCGTTGATCAAGCTTTCTGACTCGAAGCAGAAAGCCGGTCAGTTCAGGTGAGAACCTTTGGTTGTCGCACCGGGGGAAACGCCTTCATACGCCTTTCAGACTTCGAGGGGGTCGGTCAATACGAACGGTCTCCGCTCTCCTGCTTCAGCTCGTTCAAACCTCAGCCCACGATGTTCGAGTACAGGCCAAGAAAATTGCAAAGGCTAGGCAGCAAACATTTGCGTTGAAAACGCAGACTAGCTTCACGGAGGGTCAGCGGGATGAGCCATTCTTAGATGAGCACGATCATGACGTGAGTTCCTCTTGTGAGAGGCTGCCTGGTTTTCGAACATTGGTGTTTGCAGGAGATTCGCCTCTATAGCTCAGGCTTAGAGCCCGCTACCAAAGCGGCGAAGACCATCATCCTGTTCTTGACACAGAGGTAACGAGTTTCTTGTCCATCAATTCATAGCTGCTCACACTGTGAATGAAGGTCTGGCAAGAACAAAGCGACCAAGAATTCGAACGAGGCGGAATACAGGACGATATTCGATAACCTCATATCTGACCTACTCGTTGTTCTGTTTTGGCCCGAGTGGCCAGCTGCCAGTCTTCTTTTATCTGTGGCGTGCAAGTTCATGGTCAATTTCTGGTTCCTCCTTTAACGCCTCCTGTTGTTAAAACTGCTCTGTAGCTTGCGTCCTTGGACGATGTCAAGTCTAACAATTCCGACAACAACGCTGCCAAGACCATGGCTCTAGATCATCTGGGGGTTATTGCCGCAAAGATCAGGTCAAGTTACCTCAAGTTTCAGGAAGGCAAAGGTGGCGATGAGAAGAAATCGAGGGTTCTCAAGACGTTGGATGATATCCTAAAGAAGAATGATGCGAAGGAGTTACAGAGGCTTGTCACGGCTCATCAGGATGTGGCCGCCCACTTGGAGAAGAGAGCATCTGAGGATCAGGCTTATGATGTGGGTCGATAATAGGCCAGTGATTGCTGATATCTCTAACCGAATTTCTTGAACCATCAGAGCGCTCAGGATCTGAGTGCCGCTACCTTTGGACACGACCTAGCAGGTGCACTGAAGGCAGCTAATGGACGGTTGGCCGCCGACGGTGATGACGACCTGAACATCAAGGATCTTATGAAGCTCCGCGCATTCGGGGAGAAGATAAAGGACGCGTTGAGGGGCGTTTGGAAGGACCACGCAACTGATGTATTCGACGTTGGGTAAGACTAGATATCTCATCTTTGATATATCACGGCTTACAAGTGGCTTAGCACTCCGGAGGAAATCGATCGCATTGACCGCACATCTGAGGAAGTCGGCTCATTGCATATGATGAAAGCTTTCTTCCAGCCGATATTGAACGTCATTCTGATGGCCCTGGACGCGTCGCCCATCTTTATGCGGACCAAAGCTTTGAGGGCGCTTGGTCAGATCGTAACGAGCGATGCCACTATTCTCTCCACGGTACGGCTGGCGCAATACAAATCAAACTAAACCCACTCATAATTCCCGTTCTAGACTGGAGTTCGGCGCGCCATCGAGGTACGACTACTCGATGGTTCACCCGCGGTACGGGATGCTGCGGTAGAGTTGATTGGCAAGTATATGATCGAGGCACCCGAAGTTGCGAGTGAATACTATCAGAAGATTGCTGAACGCATCGCGGTACGCCTTTCCTGTGCAGGTATATGTCGTCACTGACTCGGGATTTCCAGGACACCGGTCTTGCAGTCAGGAAGAGAGTCATCAAGTTGCTGAAGGCATTCTACCTTGTTACGAATGATGTGCTCCGCCAGGTTGACATCGCTACTCGTTTCGTGCTTCGAATGATGGACGAAGATGATACTGTCAAGGAGCTAGCCATCAAGACCATTGAAGAGTTGTGGTTCCCCAGTTCAACGCCGTCCGTTCCCGCATCGCCGTCCAAAAGGTCGACCGTTCTGTCGCAGGAGATCCCGGAAACGACGCCATTGGTCACCAAAGTCGCTATTATCATGGGTGTTTCTGCCAATTTCCGGGACCGGCAGTCCCCACTAGAAGACCTGCTGCATAAGATTATGGCCGAAAAGGAGGGCAACGAAGCGGCTCTACTTCATACTCGCTATGCGGAGATGTGTAGTGTGCTGATCGACAGTCTAGTGGACGCCTGCGATCTGCCCGGCTTTGTAAGGGGACTATAACTCATTCTCAAGCATGAGGGACTAACACTCCACAGACCGCCATCAACTGCATACGAACCATATACCTTCTGACCTCAGCTTATCCGGGGGTCATCACAAGCGCTCATGCATCAACGCTCCTTCCTTTCCTGAAGAGCCCTACAAATGTGAGCGCCCCTCACAACTCACCTTTCGCGAAAGACTTATGCTATATTTAGATGGAGGAACAAGCGACTGCAGACTATTTACTGAAGATTTTCCGTGCATCGATCCCTCACATGCCGAAAACTACAAAGTTTGGGCAGGACTTGCAAACAGTCCTCCAACCCATGATCATCAAGCCTTCGCAAGTCGGGGGAGTTGCCGTGAGTAATGAACATGTTCTATTTGAGTTCAATTGCTCAACCATATTCAGGCGCTTCAAGAAACAGTTGCTTGCATATGTGTCGTGGTCCGATATCTAACACACGATTACCAGAGGCTGGTCGCGTTGTTGAAGTCTTGTAACGGTCAGTTGTTCATAACGACTGGTAGCCGTTGCCTGGTGCTCAAAGTTTCGCCTCAGCTCGTTTACAGGAGGCTATCAAACGGCCTACCGGGGAGGCGTTAGCTGCTAACAATGCACGTGCACTTAGTACTCTGATATACCTCGTATCCTCCCTCTCGGAACACTGCAACTTTGACCAGCTTCGGCTCGATCAGCCGGCTTTGGCACCCAACCTCAACTCCATATCTGAAGTAAGTGCGAAGCCTCAAGCCATCCTCACTTACATATATCAATAATTCCCGGCAGGGCCCGATTATCGAACATATCTACAACAGCTTGCTCTCCCTGCACGGAAAATACGACGACGCCAACCTTCGTCCTCGAGTTTTGCAATGTCTAGGTGCGTCCACGCCCCAGATGCCACATCCCTCTCTAAGGAATCTTCCGTGTATAGGTTTCCTATTCCGTGCACAACCCACGCTCATGGTTTTGGAGAACTCTGCGGCCATCATGGATTCAATATTCGAGTCACCCGAGGAGGAGGGTAAAGCTCGCCTTCTGAAGATCATTCAAGACTTCCTTGTTTCTGAATCGGTCAAACATTCTACTAAGGAGAAGGGTTCGTGGGCATTCTCTCCACCGATATGCTTAACTCACCAAAGGCTTTCCAGAGGGGCTGAAACGCGGAGTCAAGCCCGCCGATATCAATATGGACGAATTGGTCGGCAACACTGACGGCTTTGCAGACTCTGGAGTTGCCTCCGCCGTGGTCCAGCGATACATGAGCCATATTCTGGATGCAGCTCTCTCTCTCAACACTGGGGTTCAGGGATCAGCAATCGATATCCTGACCTTCACTGTCAAGCAGGGTCTGGCACATCCTTTGCAGGTTGGTAATTCTAGACACATCTTCAATAGTCGTGCTCATTGCTGGCCAGTCTTTCCCGGTGATTGTCGCACTGGAAACGAGTTCCCATCAGTCTCTGAGCAACCGCGCTAGCGCACTCCACGCTATCTTGCAGGGAAAGCATGCCTCCTTACTCAATACGAGGTACATCCTTAGCGCGAGAGCATCTTTTGACTATCAACGCAAGGTAGCACCTGATGCGGTGCGAGGATATCGACTTCAGCCAACTCCGTTGGCGGTCCTGCAACGATGGTATTCCCTCGTCCGAGAGAAGCGACAGTCACGATTGGATTTCTTGAAAGCGTTGGTGAAGGTATTCCAGGAGAATGCCAACTACCATTCGTCCCAGGTAGGTGTTCTTGTGCTTCATGTTTTGGTTCACAATTGACCGCGCTATGCAGGAGGATGTTGACTTTGCCCGCTATATGGCGGAGAACTTCTCTGCGTTCGACTACAAGACTGCCGAGGAGGTTTTTACCATCATCAGGTTCCTGACCTCCGTATTGTCGACGGCAGGCACGCACATCCTGGAGCTGTTATCACCATCACATCTATTGGCTAGCTTGCGGGAACCCACAGCTCCCACAGCCCCCACAGCAAAGCCCACGAAACCCGAATCGAAGAATTCAGATTCCGAAGTTCTACAGATTCAAGAGATGCTTACAGGGAACCCTGGTGAAGGTGAAGTAGCTCCGATGGAAGGTGTCGAGGTCACAGGTCCTATACCAGTACTCGAAGCACAACGACCTCCAGTCGAGCTGCCGCACTACCGAACATCGGTGATCATTGCAATGGTGATGCTTTTGAAAGCCCATCTCAAAAGTGTGTATGGCCTATCGGAAGAGTGAGTCATCGTTTTGTGGTTCGCGAAACAACGTCATGACCCGCCGGCGACTTCAGGAAATGCTCGAAGTTTGTGCCCGGGAAGAAAAGTGCCGCAGGAGACAAGCCGGCTTCCAAGCGTAACGATAGGCCTATATCATGGGAACGACTCCCGTTTGCGACCAAACCTATCCTCACTACTGAGGACTGTGAGGCTCAGAAGACACGGGTATGTTGTGAGCCTTCTGATGTAGCCTCTGATGACTGATCTGACGCGTCCAGTTCCTCGAAATCTGGTCGCAAGACGGTGTCACTGACGAACCCGAGGACGACGAGATGTCGTGACTCCCAAGACAAAATGCTTCAAGTACTGAGTACTAACGATTTTTTTCCTTGCTTGCGTGTAGACTATATCATTATTGGTGATGCTCAGTATTATTACATTGCGGACCTCCAATCCTAACTACAGTAGTCGCACTATTCTACACCGTTGCTCATGGGTATATGTACAGTAGACAAATAATACACATGTATGTACAAAGTTCGAGTGAGTGTGCATCAAGGATCGGATTGAGCCGAAGTGGCGGTCTTGGAGTGATTCTGGAGTGCCTGAGCCTTGCCATTGACGAACATGTATGGTCCCTTCGGCATACACTCTATGACTTGTTTCGTTTCACCGTCTAGATTGGGATCATCTTCGTACTTCCATTCTAGCTCGCCGCCGTAGGATTTTGGTAGGTCGGCCGGGTTGATCAACTCGCGCAAGACGGAACCTGGATCTGAGCCCAGAACGTGTATCTTTTTTCTAGTGCCTTCATCGAACCAACCCTGCGTTAAAAGGACGGGAAGTCGGTGATTCTTCTACACAGTCAATCGGCTCAAGACCAAGAAAATACTCACAGAGATCCAGCGCCATATGGTTGGGAAGAACGAGGGAGAATTCACGACAACGATTGTGTGTAGTGTCTCTGGGTAGTTCGCGGTGGCGAGCTTTGATGCTTCTTGAAGGTGATTGCGCAAACCCCACATTGCACCAAAAGTTACTTGTTCGAGGTCAATGATAGACGTTGAAGAGGAAATTGGTATGTCGGTTTGGTGTGGGAGGTGGGTGCATAAGGGCATGGTAAACCGAACCATGGCTTCATACAAGGCGATTCTACGAGGAAAGGGATGAGGTGAGATGGAACTCTGGAGAGAACAAGAACATCAAAGATCACATTCTCTGATAGCGACGGGCTGAAGGCACTGAGTGAAGCTCTTCTTGTAGAGGTGCAATTGAGGCCAATCGATAGACGTATACTGGATGGCCATCCTGAATGGAACCTAAGTTCTATCCGGTATTCAGTCAGCCACATTCGACACACCTTGTCTCTACGACCGGTCCATCTAGGATAAAATCTCCTGGTATCTTCAAATTCGTCCGCAGGAAACGTGGCGAATAGATTGTCCACGTCGTGTTTCTTCCTCCATCGTTGCGTGTCGGAATACTGCTTCAAGGCCCCTTTTACGTCGAACCTTCTCGCCCTCAAAAACCGACTTGAACCAATCTGTCAATCTGAATGATCAAGGGACAGAATCTGTGTCTATACTTACAGCAGAGTCGCATCATCGCGCGAAGGTACCGTGGACTCTTCCCCTGGGTTGTACAGCCCTTCCTTCTGCAAGGTCTGCTTGAACTCTGTCAGACTCTTCTCTTGAGCAGCAGTGAGGTGACCTGAATGCCCCTCCTGGGAGTCTTCCACGACCTGAGTACCGGTGGTGTCGCCCATATCGAATATCGGATATTGAGCGTGGGGGTAGGAGCCAAGTGCAAATGCGTCACTGTGATGTAGCGCTTTATATCCGACGGACGGAGACGGAACAAAATCGTGGAAATTGAGCAGTGATATGAGGCCCGAGGAGATAAAATAAGGGATAGTGTACGTTCGCTCATATATAGGCGTCTGTGTATGTTATTTACGGAGAGTTCTATTGGTAAATGCTTAGTGAAGGCACTAGAACACGAGGCTCCGGGTTGAAGTCCGCGTTCGATTGAAAAGCAGCTTACGCTGTGTCAAATTACACCCCAAGTCCACGGAGCTGACTTGCTTGGTGAGCGGGACTGGCAATGCTGATCAATATTTGAGTTTTGCTTGTTCCTCGAAGTCCGACATTTTTGAGAGTTTGAACTAGTCGGCCGTCCAGATGCGGAGCTAATGAAGGCCGGAGGAAAGCCTGAGATTCGGGTGCTATAGAGTCTCGGTTGACGGTTCGGGTGGTACCACCGAGGTCTGATCAAGAGCATTCCACTGGTCAAGAATACTAGGACAGTAACAGAGGTCCGGATGAAGGTGTGCAGTAGTACAGCAGTACGAGACTATATCAGCCAAAGGGGTTGACGAACTTCGAAGGGAGGCACAAGAGATCCCACGGACAAAGTCTTTTGTCGCAGGTCCGTGCGAGGAACTGGCAAGGCCTCCGAGTTCTCCCATGAAGATGCAGTCTTTATATGAGCAGATACAGCCTGAAGCCACATGTCTGGAGTCATGTTGGCGATTATGAGCCCAAGTTCACGAAGAAACTCGAAGAGAGCAGGCTGCAGGTGTGAACTCGAGTAAGTGTTCTGACACGAGCATCAGAAATACTGGCCCATGCATTCGACAATGATCAGGATTGGGGAAACATGACTGTGTGAATACAAGATACAGGGCAAGTGTGAAGACAATGTGAAGCCTTTCCTGGTTCAACTCACACTGCACAGTCGCGATTAGCGTGTGAAAATGCTTTGTAACAGGTCTCTTAACTACCCTCAGCACCCCAGTCAAGTTGAAAGTTTGTTCATCTCGGCCACTGGCAGAGACTCAGCGAGATTGACCATTTCTCAGCGAAAAATTGACACCGTATCTTCCAACCGTCACGAGGGGAATAAAACTCGGCTTCCAGCGTGTCGACCTCCAATACGTCCGCGGTATGCCATGTTGACTCTTGAACGTCTCGGATGTTCCTGTCATAAGCGCAATCACTCTCAATCTCTCAAACGATCTTGGCTCAGGAAGCAAACTCGGTAATCAAATCACTTCATGGTCTTTGCTCTCACTGCGACAATAGGAGTAATGAGAAGCTTGGAACACCGGATTCTCGTTGGTAACCTCCGTCACGGTGAACTCACGCCGAACCATCGCTAACCATTACACGTCGAAATCCTTAGAGCAAAGGTTTGAGTATAGGGAGGTCGGACACAAGGTAGGTCGTTCGTTCCGCCGCCAGTCTAGACATTTGCAGCTTTGAACGATCCTCTCAACTCTGGGACTCGCATTTCTTTCCTCGAGCAAGTTCTGATTCCTCGTCCTTTGTGGCGCACTCGATGAGTGCTCAGCGCTCAGTTCTCTGGGCCTGACAAACGACTCGGTATTAAGACCGGAATGCAGGAGACACTTCATGTCTAGCGGGATCTATAGACTCCGGTGATTAAATGTCTTTCTCTCCTGTCAGTTTGTAGGTTGACATGTAGCTCACCTAGGAGCCATTGTCATTGATGACATGGACAGACCGTATTCAACTCATTCCTCTGTAGATTGCGTACTGTAGCTCCGACTCGTCTCAAACACGCGCCCGCGCCAAAACCTTCCTAATCTTCGGTCCCGCTCAGCAACTGCATACCCACCCTGCTACCTGCTCCATCCCACCCAACTTTTCCGTCCCATCCTTCTCGTCTCGACTGCATGTTGAACAGTTGATCCAGAATTCCGACTTCTGCGTCGGTTCCGTTCACAGGCTGCCGGCTCCGAGGCAGCTTCGAGCCTAGTTTAACTTTCTTATCACTTCCAATCCGATTCTCGCTTCCCTCTTAGCTTTGGTAGCTGAATTTTCTAGCCACAGACTGGTTCACTTGGTCGATTGAATTCCGAAGACCCCGAACTTCAAAAAGTATTATCCTGCACTGCTCCGTCCATCGTCCATTC